>JAJJMA010318699.1:63665-75560 GCA_023529015.1 Papaver nudicaule
TTCTTTCTTTGCCCTCTCCACGTATCTCCTAATTTTTACTTTATAATACAATCATCATCTTAATTTTTTTACTAATTTGAATTTGAGTTAGGAAAGTGAGTCAAATCGGTACTGTTTCATTTGGTGGATTTTGGTATCTGGGACTATTATTTAGTCTGTTAATGAATTTGTTTATGGTTTAATTCTTAATGTATTGAAACTTTATTTAGTATTCTTGAATGTAATCACAAAATTTATCCTTATTGAAAATGCACTCTCTTAACTGGGAAGGAAGACATCATAATGCAAAGATTTGTTTGTTGGACAGCGAAGATATTCCAAGTAGTAAAGAATTCAGTACTTTTAATTCATTTATAAGCTATGTTGATTTTTCCTTTCCCGCCGATAGGAAGAGACCATCTGCATACTGCATGAAGAGAAGAGTTAGTATATACAATTGCTTTATTACAACCTCTCCAGTTTTCCTCCCAGAAGGAGATTGTCCTGGATGCTACCACTTTAGGATTTTGAGTTGTTCCCCTGTAGTTCTTTTCACAACTGGCTTTCCAGATGTGCCAAATGATTGCCAAGCAGAAGGCATTCCAATCTCCCTTCTCTGAAGGCCAACCATTTGGAGGAGTATTAAAGTCAGACATCCATATTTGTAACGAGGGGATATGACAGTTAGGTGGGAAGGGGTTTGCATTAGAAGCAAACCAGACACTCCTAGCAAAAGGACAGTTAAACAGAATGTGAACCAGAGATTCGCCATGTTGATCACAGAGAGAACGAACATTTGCAACTCCTATGTATTTACTCAGAACTTCATTAGTAGAGACCATTTTTTGTAGACATGTAAAAGCAAAAAGTTTAGCTCTAGGAGCTGATTTTATCTTCCACAATTTGTCCCAAATTAAATTCTCCTGATGCATGAAACCTTTTATAGCTTGATACAGAGAGGAGGTGCTAAACTGACCATTATCTTGTAAAGACCATCTAAGGGAATCAAGTTTATGCAATCTTATGGGGATCTGTTCTATAGCCTTTACAATAGTTGAATCAAAAATGTTAGTAAGTAGCTGGTGATTCCAACTATTCTCATTGGTATTGAACAAATCACAGACAGTAACTATGTTTGGAGGATGAATCTGAGATGTTAAGACTAACCCCTCAATCCGATAATCCTCCCATATGTTAATCAACTTACCATTACCTACCTGCCACACACAAAAGGGTTTGATTTGGGCTTAATCCTACCTGAATGCAGGTCCAAATCCAGGAACCTTTAGTTGTGATATTTTGGTCTAAAGGGTGCCTGCATTTCCTGAAGTATTTAGCTCTTAACATTTGAGCCCACGGAGCCTCAGGGTTAGTGATAAGATTCCATGCCAACCTTCCTAGCTGAGCCAGGTTGTTATCATGCAAATCTCTGAAGCCCAGACCACCTTGGTCTAAAGGTTTGCATAAAGAGGACCATGCCTTAATGAATAATCCTCTTTTACCTTCTTCGATACCCACCAGAAACGTCTCTGGATTGTTATCAGATGTTTTATAATATCAACAGGGATTTGGAAGTAGCCCATTTGGTAAATGGGGAGTGATTCCAATATAGATTTGACAACAATAGATCTTGCTGCCTGAGAGAGAAGCTTACCTCTCCAATTGTGAAGTCTGCCTTGAAAACGGTGCACCATAAAATCAAAACATTTTATTTTCTCACTACCTATGAAAAGAGGTGTACCTAGGTATTGCTCAGTCATTTTAATCTTCCTAACTTTGAGGATTCTAATGATCATTTTTCCAAATTTATTTGGGATTTTTGAAAAGAAAATACCTGATTTTTCCAAATTTATAATCTGCCCCGAGGCTTTGCTAAAAGTGTTGATGATATCCATCACGTTTCTAGCTTCAATAAGGGTAGCATTAGAAAACAGGATGCAATCATCCGCAAATAGAAAGTGGGAGATAGAAAAAGACCTATAACCTACCTTGATACCATAAATTTTACCTTGAGATTCACTAAGTTGCATGATTCTAGTTAAACCTTCCATACATAGAAGAAAGAGGTATGGAGATAAAGGGTCCCCTTGGCGAATACCTTTAGAAGGGCAGAAAGGGATTCCTGGTGAACCATTACATAGAACAGCTATGGAAGTAGTACCGATGCATTGATATATCAGACTGCACCAGGTTTCAGAGAAACCTAGCTTTTTTCATAATGTCTATTAAATAGTCCCATCGGACATGATTGAAAGCCTTGCTCATATCTAACTTGATACCCATCAGAGTCGTCTTTCCAGAATGTTTTTTCATGGAATGAACCACTTCTTAGGCCAGAACGATATTATCGGTAATCTTGCGATTGGGCATAAAAGCCGACTGATAAGGGGATATTATCTTGGAGAAAACCGGTTTCAGTCTATTAGCCAACAACTTAGAGATAATTTTATATGTGGTGTTACAGAGGCTAATCGTCCTGAAGTCAGTTGGGGTAAGAGGTTTCTCCACTTTAGGAACAAGGGAAAGAAAGGTATTGTTAAGCTCCTTAAGAATAAATTTTGTTTCAAAAAAATGTTGGACCATTCTCACTATTTCAGGTCCTATGATATGCCACTGGTGCTTAAAAAATTTGACGTTAAAGCCATCTGGCCCCGGGGCTTTCTCTGGGGCCATACTCAAAACTACTTTAAAGATTTCTGCCTCC
This sequence comes from Papaver nudicaule, assembly GCA_023529015.1. Classification (NCBI taxonomy): domain Eukaryota; kingdom Viridiplantae; phylum Streptophyta; class Magnoliopsida; order Ranunculales; family Papaveraceae; genus Papaver; species Papaver nudicaule. The sequence goes on from JAJJMA010318699.1 coordinate 66,349, forward strand.
GATGGAATGGCTATTAACCTAGCATTTTCTTCACTACTCACTTCATTTGAAAACAGACTAGTGATAGGTAGAAAAGATTCAGGGTTTGGTTCAGTAGCAATATGCTGAAAGTGAGAAGTAAGAGCACAAGAAATCTCTTTATGGGATGAGTGCAAAACCCCATCCTTGTCTGAAATAGACTGAATTTTATTCTTTCTCCTACGGTTTAAGGTACAACTATAAAAAAATTTGGTATTACGGTCACCAAACTGAAGGTTATTCTCCTTGCATTTTTCTTTCCAAAAGTTTTCTTCTAGTTCATATAGGATTTCTAGATCCTTCACTTTAACTTCTAAAGCATTATCTAGGGAGCCATCTAAGTTAACGGAGTGAGTAGAGGAAATGTCCTCCAACTTAGCCTTAATGTTAGACTGAATGAGTCCAAAGACCTCTCTATTCCATTTAGATAGATCTTTCTTTACTAACTGAAGCTTGCTAACAACTCTGTGGGGAGGAGAGACAGGAAAGAAAGCATCCCAGCACTCTTGAATAATTACCAGAGCATCCGGACACTGAAGCCAAAGGGAAAAGAATTTATAAGGAATAGCCTGACCCCTTTCAGCCGGTTGAATAAGAAGCAAGATAGGACAGTGATCTGAAACCACTGCAGGGAGATGGGTGACCGAGGCATGGGGGAAATTTGCAATCCAATCCACATTGGCATATACCTTGTCCAGCCTAGCCTCGATCTTGTTTGGAAATTTTTGCTTATTGGACCAAGTAAAAGTTGGACCAATGAAGCCCAGGTCAACAAGACCAATATCCTTTATTATTGTGATTATAAATAGAACTACAAGTACATTTTTTGTCTGAAACTGTCCTCAATCAGAAAATTCTTAACACGAGAAGTATGAGGCTAGTCAGCCTTTGCATTCTATTTATACATGCACTAATTAAAATCATGTGACTGAAGTTGATGATAGTTTAAACATGCATTCAGTTCATGTCAGCATCCATATATCATTTTAGGACTGGAGTTTCAGTAAAACTAAAGTTAGAAAATAAAACTGGAAAATCATATCTACACCATCTAAACTCTGCCCCCACATATACAAATCTAACTATCTTACGTTCCTGATAACAAGACTTGTCCCCAGCCATGCGTGCAGCATCCAAAATCTCCAAACAGTCTTTTACCAAACCAAAAACTTAAACACCCCCGTTGAAAGCGGTATTCTTACTTTCCCTCTCTACTCAGTTGTCAATGTTTCTTACACCAGCTCAGATAAACACTCAACTATGGAGGCGCTCAGACTGCTGCGAGACAGTTGGTCAGCTACAGTCATACTGTGAGATTTTTCCTTAAAAAACATTCAATCTTGCCTGTACTTTTTTTTTTTCAATCCTTGAATTGTTTTTGTTGTATGATTATAATCAATAATGAAATGAGAAAAAGTTGATGTAGTTGGTGTATATTATACCCTACCCCCAACTCAGCTGCTTATTAGTTTTTACAAGTACCTCTTTTTCATTTTCCAAATCTGGGTACTTTAAAAATTCCTCCTTTCTTAGTTAAATCTTACTCAATTCTTAATTCATTTCTTCACTTGCTTAGGATCTACTGATGTTTTCTCAATCTGGGGGCTTTAAAGTTTCATAGATTTTGTACACATTCTTCTTTGTGATCCTGCTGCTATATAATTGGTAATTTGAAATGGCAATATCTAAGTTTGGTAAGAATATGAAAAGACCATATGGGTTTTGTGTGAAGATGACAGCAGTAGCTTTACTGGGTCTTTGCTTTATCTTCATTTGGTCTACATTTTCATCATCTTCTTCTTTAACATATCAAAGAGATAGTTTTGGTGATATTGCTGAACCTGCTGTAGCAAATTACAAGCTAAATTCTAAGATTCATCCTAAGAAGAGTAGTAAAGATGAACAAGAGAAAGTGAAGTATGTTTGGGGTGACAGAGATAAGAAAAAGGAACAAAAAGTTGCACCTGCTGTCACTACCCATCACAAAGGGAAGGAGAAAGACAAGAAAAAAAGTAGTAGAGGTGATTAAGCCGAAAGAACAAGATTCAGCGGCTTCAAATAGTACTATTGAAGGGGAGAAATCAGACAATGAGAATTCGGAGAAGGAGAGTGATGGTGAAGATGAAATCGATGATAAAGAAGGGGTGGATGTGGAAGGAGGAAATAATGGAGAGATAGGAGGAGAAGTGGGTGTTGAAGGACAGGAAAGTGGGGAGAATATTGAAGATATTGAAAATGCTGAATTGAAAAACTTGAGGAAGGTCAAAAAGAAGTTAGGACCTGTATTTGATTCGAAAATGCAAAGACTTTGAGGCGCGAGGCGAGGCGATGCGCCAAGCCAAGCGCATCACGCATCGCGACTTAGGCGTCGCTTCGCAACTAACTTATTTTTGTAGGTAAAAAAAAACAGAGCAGCGCCATTAATGGCTAACCAAACAGAAGATGAAGCTCGAATGGAGAAATAAAGTTCTGATTAATCAGTTGTCAAGGAATGGAGAAAATCTTAACCTTCTTAATTGTGAATCAAATCAGATATGGAAAGAACAGATTATCAGTTATTCTCAAGTCATCAGACATCGTCAATCACGTTATTCTCCTTGATTTTCTTTCCATATTTGTATCAGTTACATCAATCACAGTCGTACTAAGTTTTCTTTTGATTTCTTTCCTTAAAAATGATGGCTAGGAAGGAACTAATATTGAAAGGATATAACAACCATTAACATCTTGATTGATAACCGGAAAGAATATAAATACTGTATACCATATTTTTGGTCGCAAACGTTACTTACAATCAGAGATAAAAAACCCCTAAATCTCATATGTTAGAAGGTGCAAAGGGAAGGAGAAGTAATCACAAGAGTGATGAGAAAACAAAGAAAAAACCCAAAAACAGAGTCACTGAAACTCCAAATATACCCATCTCTTTTACTGGTCGACTTGGGCGCATTGTATAGCGCCTCAACCATCCCCGATGCGCCAAAGGCGTCCGAGGCGTTCGACAAAGGCGCCAACGCATTTGGCTGAGTCGCTACGGTGATGCGATGCGCTCACCCAGCGACTCGTGCGCCTCGAGCGCCTTAGGCAACGCCTCGAGCGCTTTTCACAACATGCAATATACATGGAATATGTGTAATGTAAGAAGTAAGTGCAACTATATACCATGTACCGATGTAGAGAGAGCTCCACCAGAAAGATGCAATTATATCGGCATCATGAGAGGAGTTACCCAAGAATACCTCCTATGTGCTTAGTTCCACTTCCTCCAGAGGGATATAAAACTCCAGTACCTTGGCCTGATAGCAAATTGAAGGTATGTGAGAAATTCAATCCCATTTCGTGTGTTAAACTTTGTTGCGGGTATTATACTGCTGATTTCTTACCTTGGAAAGTATACTTTTGTGCTGCAGATATTTTATGGGAATGTGGAGCACCCAAAACTTGCTTCATTCATCAAAACACAAACTTGGCTTATGCAGTCCGAAGAATATCTTACCTTCCCTTCGAACCAATCTGAGTGGAAGGGTAGAGTTCTTCACTACCTTGACTTCATTGAAGAGGTGCGTTCCAATATAAGTTTTCTATCTTGTGTACTCGGTGGTTTCCTTCTAGTTAATTTCTTGAGTAGCACATCAAAATATTGATAACAGTTTACCCCACTCAGTTTTACTCACCTAACTTAAAACTAGAAGTTAGTCTCAGTTTGACTTACTTTAGCAATATTGGATATCCAAATTTTTTGTCTATTAAGCAAGTGGTGGTTTTGATCTATAGACTATAGAGTCACCAAGGTACAGGCTTCTGGTCCTCGATGTGTAAAGTATTCGGAGTAAATGCCAGGACTGCAGGAGCAAAACTTGTCTTGAACATAGAGGAAATGTTTTTAAACAATGATACAGTTGTTTCAACATGTTATTTGACTTTACTGTATTACTTTAAGGTAATCTTAGCATTTCCTTGAAATTTGGTTGGCTTAACTAGATGGTACCAGATATCGAATGGGGAAAGAACATTCGCGTGGTACTAGACCTTGGATGTATGGATTCAAGCTTTGGGGCTACTCTACTTGACAAAGATGTATTGGCATTGTCACTAGGGTTAAAGGATGACTTGACAGATCTTGCACAAATTGCACTTGAGCGAGGTTTTCCTGCAGTTGTGAGCCATTTCGGAACACGAAGGCTTCCTTTTCCTAGTGGTGTCTTTGATGTTATACATTGTGGGGAATGCAGCATACCCTGGCATTCTAATGGTTATCTATTTTCTCTTTTTTGTTCCAACATCAATTTCAGTGTTGGTTTACTGATCAGGTCATTATTTTGAACATTTTTCTTATTCCTTTAAGGTGGGCGGCTACTTCTAGAGATTAATAGAATACTGAGGCCTGGAGGTTACTTTATTTTGTCAAAGAAACATGACAGCATTGAAGAGGAACAAGGTGAGGTTTTTTTTGTGCTCTTGATTCTTTTATACTGAGGCATGTAACTGGTAAGCTTTGAAAGTCTACATCTCACTATGATAGAGACCTTATTCTCATCTCCAGTTTTATCTTCCCTTCCCTTTTTTCTCCAGAGATGCTGGATTTGACCGCATCGATCTGTTTTAATATCCTTGCTCATAAAACTGATGAAATCAGCGATTTGGGTGTTAAAGTATATCAGAAGCCGGATAATAATGCCATATATGAGTTGAGAAGGAAAAAACACCCTCCCCTCTGCAAGGAAAATGAGAAGCCAGATGCAGCCTGGTAAGTTTCTTTTTTTAACCCGGACTTTAATCTAGCAAGAGTACTGCTGCCAGTGCCAACTGGAACTGAATTGAGAAACAAGACATCAATGATTGTACCACTCCCCTTTTATGACATGGAACTTTTTCATCTCCACAGGTATGTTCCCATGAAAACTTGCTTACACACCATCCCAGCTTCCATTGAGCAAAGGGGAACAGAGTGGCCTGAGGAATGGCCTAAGAGGCTTGAAAAATTTCCTGAATGGTTGGGCAACACCGAAAATTTGGCCAAAGACACCGAGCACTGGAAAGCTGTTGTTGAGAAGTCGTATCTTGTCGGGTTGGGAATCAATTGGTCAAATGTCCGGAACATATTGGACATGAAAGCTATTTATGGAGGGTGTGTACCTGGTTTTTGTTCTTCTCTTAGTAGGATTATTAATCTTTCTATATATATCTTTAAAAGAAAAGCTGTTCATACATCTGCCTTCACAGACTTGCAGCAGCCCTTGTACAAAAAAACGTGTGGGTAATGAATGTTGTCCCTGTAAATGCTCCTGACACACTTCCTGTGCGGTTCATATCCTCTGCACCAAAATCACGGTGTACCACCTGTACCCACCAATGCAATTCTGCCATTTGTCTTTCTATACTAACTCAAGATAGTGTTTCTATATTTATCTAACTAAAACTTCTCTTGATTTTCGTTCTTCTTTAACACTTCTGCTATAACCATGAAAATCAAAGCTCAATGAAACATGTCTTCCAAGTTTAAAACAGTAATAAGATGACTACGTTTGGTGCACCCCTTCCCGTGATATACGAACGCGGGCTTTTGGGTGTGTACCATGATTGGTGCGAGTCATTTGGAAGTTATCCAAGAAGCTACGACCTTTTGCATGCTGATCATCTCTTCTCACGCCTTAGGAACAGGTTCTAATTGATCTGAATTCTGACAGTTGAATTTCAGTTTTTCTTTCTAGTATACTAATTTTGTGTTTGCTCTGTTTCCCTCATGTAACACGAATATATTTGTCCATGGAGTGTTCACATTAGATTCTCAACAAAGCAAAGGCCGAATTGCACAAAAATACCCAAAATTTGGGTGTCTTCCAAAAATATAACTTCTAAAAATTAATACAAAAAAATACCCATGTCTACCGATTTTAACCCTCAAAGTCTACACCCTAAGTACAAATTTTTGTGGTTAACCAAGATTGACCATGATGATTAAGGTCTACACCTTTGTATCTGAAGTCTAGACCTTATGAAAAGTTTATTTTTGGAATTGCCAAAGTGTAGACCTTGTGTTTATCATAGTCTAGACTTCATAAAAAATGCTATTTTTGGAATTTTAAAAGTGTAGACCTTTACTTCCCAAGGTGTAGACCCTAAATTAAGGGTCGCCACATAGGCGCCATGTAGATTTAGAATGGCCTAGAACGCCAATATTAGAGTCTAGACCGTGCATATTAAGCGCCATGTAGGATCAGAATGGTCTACACCTCAATACCAAGGAATACATTCTCTACTGTTACACTCACATCTTCAACCATGGAGGAATCATCATCAAATGAGAGGGAGAGAAGAAGGAATCATCAAAGAAAAAGTTAACCCATAGTATCTGTACTACTACTTTCTTTCAAGCATAAGAGTATTTTTTATTTAGGGTTAAATCAACGGAAAAAAAAAAAGAAAAAGATCTCAGCTATTTGAAGACAACTACAAATTGATTAATCGTAAGCATTTGAAGTTATTACCGGAAAACATGGAGGAGATTATAATAGCGGTTGATCCCTAACCGTTAGATCTTTCTCTTTTATCAATGGTTAATACTGACTGTTGTGGTAATCCGTGTGCTCTTGTTTTATTGGTTTATATTTGACAGCTGTACTGTCTTAGCTGTCATTACTGTTGGTGTCGGTTGTATATAACCAGTTGTTCTGGTTATTTTCGGTTGTAACGTTTACTTCACATTTTATTGATTCTCTTTCTCTCTGGAACTGAGTTCCATTAATGGTTCTTTAATAAACTTCCATTTCAATTCATGATCACCGTAAGTGATTCTATCATGGTATCAGATTTAAGAACAATTTGTTCTTAAGTTCTCGGTCCTATTTTCTTTAAATTTCTGCTGCAAATTCACAAATCTTGATTTCATTTTCTTTATTTCGTTTTCTCAGATCTGTTTTACTGCTTCTTGAATTTCTTTTATGATTCACGAATTTCCATCTTCATCCATGTCTGACCTTGAAAATCCTACTGCTATTACATTTTCCAATCTCTCTTCATTCAATTGAACAACTTGTTCATCTCAAACTCAATGAAGATAATTTCATCACTTGAAAAAATGTTTTGGATCCGGTCATTCAGCGCTATCGATTACTCAAATATCTTAATGGATCATACAGATGCCCACTAACAGAAATATCTTAATGGATCATACATCGCTAGAATTAATTGGACAAATTATTCACTAACAGAAAAAAAAACCGGAGGATCTGGCTGATAGGACAAGTAGAATCAAGAATCAAATTGAAAAAATAATAACTGACAAGAAAAAAACATTTCTAATTCCAGATAGAAATATTAATCCTACCGATATAAGTTGTAACGATAAAAGATTAGAAGAGCCAAAAATATTTGGCAGATATTCCAAAGAGGAAGTGCTAGATTAATACGTAAACGACACTCTTTTTTCCATTTTTTTATTGAAAAAATATATATGGACACCCTTCTATTTCTCATTAATATTCCCAGGATCAATATCCAATTTTCCCTAGACTTAAAAAGAAAAAAAGGGGGATTGATAAAAAAAAGTTACAATAATGAAATAAAGAAAGAAGGAGTTGAAGAAAAAAAAAAGAATGCATTTCATTTCGACTAAAAAGAGCTCACTTTCTAATATTAGTAATCAAAAATTACATCATTTTTGTGACCCATTTGACTTGTCACAGGCATATGTATTTTACAAATTATCACAAACCCAAGTGATTAACAAATATCACATGAGATCTGTACTTCAATATCATGGAACGTCTTTTTTTCTTAAGGATAGAATAAAGGATTTTTTTGAAACACAAGGAATACTTTATTCTGAATCAAGACATAAAAATCTTAGCAGTTTTGAAATGAATGGGTGGAAAAATTGGTTAAACGGTCATTATAACTATCAATATAATTTCTCTAAGATTCCATCGTCTCAATTAGTTCTACAAAAACGACGATATGGAGTCAATCAAAGTCATACGATTTCAAACAAGGCATCAACAAAATTGGATTCATATGAAAAAAAAAAATTCTCATTATGAGAAGCAAAATGCTTATATAATGGATTCATTATCGAGTAAAAATAAAATTTATAAAAAACAGTATGAATATGATCTTTTATCACAAAAATATATCAATTATAGAGAAGGTAAAGATTCATATATTTCTCTATTACCATTCCAAGTAAAGGGAAACCTAAAAATTCCTCATAAATACAATACAAATAAACCCCCAATTTTTTATATGCCGGCAGGCATATATATGAGTCATTCTCTCCGAGAAGATTGTATTGTTGATACGGATAAAAATATGTATAGAAAATATTTTGATTGGAGAATCGTTTCTTTTTGTCTTAGAAAGAAGATCGATATTGAAGCCTGGGCCAATATGGATACTGAGACCCGCATGAATAAAAATACTAAGACAGGAACTAGCTATTATTCAATCAGTAATCAAATTGATACAAAAGATCTTTCGTATCTTGCGATTGATAAACAAATCAAACCATCAAGTGGAAAAAACTTTTTTTTGATTGGATGGGAATGAATGAAGAAATACTAAACCACCCTATATCAAATCTCCAACTTTGGTTCTTCCCAGAATTGTTGGGGCTATATGATGCATATAGGATTAAACCCTGGATTATACCAACAAAATCACTTCTTTTCCATTTTAATGGAAATCAAACCACTAGTGAAAAGAAAAAAGATCTTGATCTTGAATTAGAAAATCAAAATCAAGAAGAAAAAGAAGAATCAGCCCAAGAAAATCTTGGATCAGATCTATCAAACCAAGAAAAAGAGGTTAAAGAGGATTACGGTGATTCATACATTAAAAAGAGTCGAAATCACAATAAATGGAAAAGCACCACAGAAGCGGAACTAGATTTCTTCCTGAAAAGATATTTTCTTTTTCAACTAAGATGGCACGGTTCTTTGGATCAAAGAATAATCAATAGTATCCAGATATATTGTCTCCTGCTTAGACTGAACAATCCAAAGAAAATAGCTATATCCTCTATTCAAATAGGAGAAATGCGTCTGGATATATTGCCGATTCAAAAAGATCTAAATCTTACAGAATTGATAAACAAAGGAGTATTGATTATTGAACCTGTTCTCCTGTCTATACAAGGGGATGGACTATTTATTATGTACCAAACCATAGCTATTTCACTGGTCCATAAGAGTAATCAC
>JAJJMA010318707.1:0-16372 GCA_023529015.1 Papaver nudicaule
CTTAAAAGAAAGACAAAATGAGTTTTGTCATGGTATTAGAGGGAGCCTTTCTAATTCGAAGCTCCAATTAGGATTTGTTCAATTCTTTCTTTTTAATAATTTCAGTAATGACATCTGATCCACTCTTTTCCTTCTTCCTCTAATTCTCACAATCATATTCCACTCAAATTCAAACCTCACAACAACCAATCATCATATCTGAAAATCTCAAATTAAACCTCTACTTCGAAGTTACAACCTATTTTGATTTTTTTACGGATCGTTTCAAGCACCACCAAAACTCATCATGAGTCCATCTCCATCGATGTTTCTGGTTCAGATTCTGAAATTACTTCAACGAATTCTCCTTCTTTAACTGATGAGTGTTCAAGATCCAGGATCATGAAATTGACGGCAGATTTGCAGAATTTGAGGAAAGGACCATAATCGATGAAAGTTTATTCTTACAAAGCTAGATCTATTTCTCATCAACTTGTACATATAAATCGAGTTGTAATTTGGTGTTTCACATTTTCTACAACCTTCTAGCACAGTATAATTCATTCATAACCAACGTTAATACTCAAGTTGTGAAGACCGTGGATTACATTAACAGTATATATCTTGTTGGTCATCTTTAATCAGATGAATCTCGTATGAATTCAGATACAAATCCAAATCTTACCCTGCTTTCGCTAAATTTAGGAGCATTTCTGCTCATTAGGAATGGGGTCACTTTTGTTACAAGTGACTGTTTTATGTTATCCGTTTTATTGTTTCCGATCTTTTTTTCTCTAATCAGAAAAAAGAAAAAGAAATAGTAGGTTGTAGTATCATTTTTGCTCATTAGGAAAAACATGAAAGAGAAATTAAAACAAAGTTAGAAGAAATACAAAATGAGTTTTTTAAGTGTAACTATGATGAAAAGATCCCCCTTTGGTTAATATAATAAAAATGATCTCGATCATATCTGTTAAGTCATGGATAATTTTGCTAGGATATAGTATTGCGCGTATGCTAGTTTGAAATGAGATACCTTTCCATATGCCTTAGTTTTTAAAATAGGAGAATTCTTTAAATTGACATGATGTGAAGGTTATTAGATGAAATTTTATAGTGGAGACCTTCTAATTTTCATGCCCCCTTTGGAATATACCATGGAAGAACAAGTCTAGTTGTTGAGGTTTCAAAGCGTCAATTCCATACTGGGTGTCAAGAAACTTGACATTCCATCTCAAAGCACTAAGAGCAACATCAAAAAAAGAGCTCGGATCACTAGGCGCTCTGAAACCATCAGATTAAGCACCAATAGACATGACGTTTTAAGTCGGACTCCAAGCTATCTTCCGCTGAACTTTAAGTCGGATTCCAAACTATCTTCAACAAAAAAATTTGGTCGGATTCTAAGTTATCTTCAACTGAACTTTTAGGTCGGATTTCAAGTTATCTTCATTAGAGCAACGATTATGGGTAAAGTGATTTTTCACTTTATCCCATTCAATTTGAAAGAGTCTCTGTCTAAAAGAGAAGTAAATTGACCGTGGTGCACTTTAAACAGCTGATTTTCAACCGCTCAAGAATAAAAAACCCATATTCGGGACCCACAAGCATAAAATCAACAATTTTATAATCAAAATATATGTGGGAACGGCTAAAAATAAGTCGTTTTGTTCTTTCTTCTTATATAAACGACTAATGATGAACCGCTTTGGTCCTTGGATTTTTTTTTAATACGAACAAGACTTCATTAATGAGAACTAAAGTGACAGTGAGTGTATATCTTGGTTTAGGACAGTTTCTAATCAAGATGGTAATGGACTCTCAAAATGTTCATCTCTACTTAAAGAAAGAGCATATGCGCTACATTATTTTCATCTCTAGGCTCGAATGAGCATGTCCAACTAATAAAAGTATTACTTAAAATAAACTTGAATTTGCGCCATTAACTGCGCTGGTAACACATTCTGGCAATCTCCCGCAAAATGAATATGTTGCAATCCTTTTTCTTTTGCCCATTCCACTGCTTTCAGAGCTGCTAATGCTTCTGCATGTTCTGCACTCATTGCTTGCATTGGCCAAGTTCCATCTCCATGTTGGTTTCCTGCGTTATCACGAAGAGTTAGACCAACTCCTGCTTTACCAGTTTTCTTGATATAAGCCTGTTAGAGCATCACTCGGTTGAACCCACTGGGGTTGCTATCTCAAGTCAGTTGTCAAGTTTAGTTGACGAAAACGCAATCCTTGATAAGTCTAAAATATCAGTTCGAACTAAGATAGGTTAGGTATTCGAGACGAAAAACATTGAATATGAAGACCGGAGTTTACACACTTGATAAATTCATCGTCCACATTAAAAGATTAGAAAGGTTTTCCATTCAGTTTCGTATTTACCATTTTATCAATTAAAATAGTCCATGATGTTGTTTATAATGATCTCGAAGGATCAACGATTAGTTCTCTTAGCATTTAGATCACTAAATGACCCATGCCTAAGTAGAATGTGGGAATAGAGCTAGTTCTTGAATTACACCTGAAAAAGCGTACGCGTTCATGAACGCGCTCATATGCTGGAAGGGAAATTCCTGAACTCAACAGTTTCTCATGAACGCGTTCATATAAGCTATGGTCTAAAACTTTTATTTTGAGGTTTTGCCTTTTGTAAATGGATTTTTGAACTCGTTCACAATAAGGCCCATGGAGCTCTTGTCCATAATGATTTTTACGTCCGTGTGTTTTTATATGGACAACATATAATGGCCAACTTGCTTAGCCATTTGCTATCCTTCGATTCGGTTAAGGCGAGTCTTTACCTAATGTGTGTTGCAAGCAGTCGAGTTTTGATCACTAAATTTGACAACTAAGCTTGACATACCAAGTGAGGTTGCCCGAGCCATGCTCTGAAACAATGAAATCTTATTTGAGAAACCATTTGTAGCACTTTTTGACATTAAACGCACCTGTATGATGACTTTCTTTCAATATTCTAAGATCAGTAGAATTCGACGGCTTCGTTCCGTTCGTCTCGAAAATATGAAACAAAGTGGCAATGTCTTGTATAACATTTCCTCAACCCTCCTTAAGGGTAGCTTTGGTTCTGTAGATGTCTTCGCTGGTGTTTGTCCTGAAGTCTTCGTAGATGTCTTCGTTTGATCTTCAATCTTTAAGGGTAGCTTCGATTCCGTACTCAACCACCTAAGTCTAACTAAGTATGAAACTGACTTCAATAAACTACTCAAGTATTGAGTTTTATCATTTAACTGTGACAACTGACTTGACATACCAACATCAATGGTTTCAACCGAGCATAGTCCTCTAACACCAACTATCTTCAACATAACTCTAGGTCGGATCCCAAGTTACCCTGTGATCTATACTTGAAATCCAACTTGGAACCACTTGACTTGATGTCTTAACTTTTTGTAGTTCAAGGGTTCCACTTGAAAACAACAAAATTTAATGTATACCTAAAGTATAAAATAATAATTTTGATCCACCAAACAACTACCTACAATAAAATCAATTTTCTTATTTTTTCTGGTCGTTATTTCTTGTAGTTGGGATTTTTTTTTCTTGATCAACCTGGTCTCCGAGTATTAACACTGGTTTTGAATTGTACTATGCTAGAAGGCTGTAGAGAATGTGAAACACAAAATCTTCATCAGTTACAACTCGATCTATCTATGCAACTTGATGGGAAATAAATCTAACTTTGATAATATATAAACTTAGGTTGTTTATTAACCTCCTACTAACACATTTCGAGGTTACTTACTTCCTCAACATGATTGAAATCATTTTTAAAGATGTTTTAATTTTAATAAAAATCGAGGTAACCTTATAGGTAGTAGACCTGCATTTCATGGGGTGGTAGATTTGATCGTGGTGGTCGTACTTCATTCAACTTTTACGAAAACTCTTCCATCTTTGCGTTTCACTACTCTACGACACAAGCTCAGTGTCTCCACTTCTGCTACAACTCTAAACTTAAGTGGAAGTAGACGTGCTCAGTATGAAAAACAAGAAAGAGAAATTAGAATAAAGTTAAAAGAAACGATTTTTTGTAAATGTAGCCATGATGAGAAGATCACCATTGGTAAACCTATAATAAAAACGATTTGATGTCTGATTTCTTCTAACATACTAGTATGAAATGAGATACGTTTCTATATGCCTTGATTTTCACAATGGGAGACTTAAATTGACATGTTGTGAAGGTTATTAGAGGAAGTCTTATGGTTAAGACCTTCTAATTTCCAAGCCCCTCATTTGGAGTATCACTGAAGAACAAGTCTAGGAATTGAGGTTTCAAGCGTCAATTCCATTGATACTGAGTATGAAGAAACTTGACATTCTATCTTAAAGCACTAAGAACACATCAAAAAAGAAGTTCAAATCACTAGACGCTCTGAAACCATCAAAATAAAACCAATAGACATAACGTTTTAGGTCGAATTCGAAGCTATCTTCAATAAAACTTTTAGATCGGATTCTAAGCTATCTTCAACAGAAGTTTAGGTCGGATTCCAAGCTATCTTCACTATAACTTTTAACCATACTTGATTTTATGACTTTTCGTATCTCACGGGACCCTCTTGAAACCATCAAACGTTGATGTATGCTTAAGGTAACAAATAATATATTTTATCCGCACCAAACAACTACTTACAATATTTTTTTCCGGTCGTTATTCCTTTTCGTTGGGAATATCTTTCCGTCTTCTTCTGCTTTGTAGAACATATAAGTTTGAAGCATGGAAAATTGTGTTTGAAGTGTTAAGAATTGAGTTTAAGTAAGGTTGTCAATACACGAAAGGGGGAACGACTCTCTCTAGCCCGCACGACCTAACCTGATAGTGGGAAATCGAGTTTGGCCATCACATGGAGTGACACTTGAGTAAAATTGAGACCCACCATAGCCTTTGCTCTAAGAGTTGACCTTATAATTTTCGTAGTTCATGGGACACACTTCGAACCAGCAATCTTTGATGTATACCTAGGTAGCAAAAAGTAATTTCGATCCAACAAACAACTACCTACAGTAAAATCCATTTTCTTATTTTTTCTGGTCGTTATTCCTTTTCGTTAAGGAGTTTCTTTCCTTCTTCTTCTTCTTCTTCAACCTCGTCTCTGTGTGGACGATCAGTCCATTTCACACACCCCACCCAAAAAAAATCAAAAAAATGGAAAATTGAAAGGGAAAAAAAAATCAAAATTTAAATGAAAATCTCGATCTGTTAATAATACACTGATCTGATAAAATAAAATCACACACCAGATTCAGAAGAAGAAGAGAAAAATAAAAAATGGCTCGGAATAGTAGATCTTCATTATCATCAACTAATCCATGGAGATATTTATTACCATCTTATTATTTGAAAAGACCAAGAAGATTAGCTCTTCTTTTTGTTGCTTTGATGTGTCTTAGTTTCTTCGTTTGGGATCGTCAAACCCTAACTAAAGATCACGAGGTAAATGTCTTTCTTCTCTTATTATGTCTTCTATTATCTTGGGTTTCTGTCAAAATTTGCTTTTTTTTATAGATCAAAATTAGCCTAGATTCTTCAATTTAGGTCATTTTGGGCAATTGGGGCAGTTTAGGGTATTATGGGTTGCCCAAATATTTGTTCTTGTTGTTGTTGTTGAGTAATTAACTCTGGGTCTGGTGAAAAATCTGAGCTTTAGGTCATATGTGATAAAAAATCAAGTTTTGGGCATGTATTAGGTCTGGATAAGTTGAATGTTGTCAAGTTTTCGGCATGTTTAGGTCTGGATTAGTTGAATGTTGAAGCTGAACTTGTGTTGTCGACTGTAAGCGAATAAATTCTCATTGCTTTTGTTGCTTTTGATCTGCAGGCAGAGATTAATAGGTTAAGTGAAGAGTTAATTCGGTTGAAAGAACAGGTATGGATAATAAGTATACTGTACTGGGAGTTTTGGACTGTGGTGGTTATATGGTAATTACTAGGTAATAAATGAGATGTTTTTTATTTTCAGGTGCACGAATTGAAGACACGATATGGTGAAGCCACTGAGAACATAGATATTGATGAGAAACCCGTTGTTGATGTTCCTAAGAAGGTTGTTATTCCAGATGATCCCCTTGATAAGCAGCGGAGAGAGAAAGTGAAAGACGCTATGCTTCATGCTTGGACTTCGTATGAGAAGTATGCTTGGGGTCAAGATGAACTTCAGGTTTCTAAATTCTATCCGATTTTTTTACCTTTGTATATTGCAATTGACACACTGATGAGAATGAAAACACCTTGTAGGATCTTAGGCTTTACATTGATCTGGTTTAATTACTGAATTCTATGAAATTATTTTACTGAGTTCTGCCTACGGAATTTATAGCTAAATAGTCTACTACCACCATACAGGACATACCTACATCAGTCCTGCTTTTCTTATCTTTTCCCTCAATCAGTAAGTAACATATAGGCCGTCCGTTTAGGATCAATTTTGAGTTTCTTCATCCCCGCTCATCCAACCTTAATCAGGAGCGATAGTTGTTGAAGCAAAGCCAGGGTCTTACAGAACGTGAGAATAGATGGAGAATATTCTCAAAGGAATTAATTGACGGGATATAATGTTAAACCTCTCGATAGGGTTCCTGGCTTAGAGTGGTCTACCTTACCTGTCCTGGTAATCCTCTAAATAATGTGTGTAAAGATAACTCCTTTAAATCTGATTTTACAAGTGTACTGTTATGCATCATAACTCGGGATATAGTATTGCTGGCACTAAAAGCAGTCAGCTTTCTGATTATGCTTATTAGATGCATGCTATTTAGGTCCAAACCTACTAAAGGACTACATATCTGCAATGCTAGAAATATCATCCGAGTTTGCTCAAGTAATAATCACGCTAATTAATTTAAATATTCTATACTAACGTAGTGAATCATTCTGTTATCAGCCACAGACAAAGAATGGTGTCAATAGCTTTGGTGGTCTTGGAGCTACAATTGTGGATTCTCTTGATACATTATTTATAATGGGACTCGACGAACAATTTCAAAAGGCGAGAGAGTGAGTTTTCATCATTTCTTACATTTTGGGCCTCATTTAAATACTTTTGCAATAAGAAATGAAACTCATCAGTGTTAAGTTCTAATTACATTTTCCTCGTAAAACATAAGTTGGGGTGCTCATACAGTTTAATAATGTTAGACAGTGTATAACTTGAAGTTCTACTGTTCTACATATAGTCATCATGTATAGAATAGAGGAACTTTTGTTTGGATCAGAGTTCATACTAATCAAAGCAAAACATAAAAAGCAATCAAGTGTGTCGGTGAATTTTTAAGGATGTAGCAGTGTGGGGCATATTTGTTACGGTGGTACCATTCTGTACTAATCATGTGAACATCATTCATAAAAAGAAAATCAAATGTACTGGTGACATTTTCTGTTGTTGTATGGGTGTGTAGCCAATATATATGGTGGTACTATTGTCTGTTTATAAACAAACTGCAGGTAAGTAAGATAAGACGTTTTTTATTCCCTCATCGCAGACACCAGTAAAACTATTTTCCTTCCCAGGATTATAAGAAGTTTTTGATTGTTTTTTATTTCTTATGTCCATCATCTCTTTCTGAGCTCATTGTTTTAGATTCTAATATCTTAAAAAAGTTTCTTACTTATTCTAAAGTGCTTCTGTTGCTTCTCTAGGTGGGTTGCAACCTCTTTGGACTTTGACAAGAATTACGAAGCTAGTGTTTTCGAGACAACCATAAGGTTGCGTTACAAGGTTCAACCTTGTTTTTATTTTCTGCTTAGACCTCTCTCCTATTGGAAAGAAGCCCTCTGATGGCCTATGAAATGTGGATGAGGGATAGTTTGTTTTGTTATGCTTGCCTAATATCATTCGTATTTTGATTTGGCAGAGTTGTAGGTGGACTTCTTAGTGCATTTGATCTCTCAGGGGACAAGATGTTTCTAGAAAAGGCTAAAGACATCGCAGATAGGTTGTTACCTGCATGGGATACACCTTCAGGAATCCCCTATAACAGAATTAACTTGCAACACGGGGATGCCCATAATCCTGGGTGGACAGGGGTAATATCATCTGACTGTTAACTATTTTGTATTGATACACAGAAGTTTACTTTGCATGGGGTTCCATTTTACTTAGTAATTCGTGTTAGATTGTACTTTACTGCATTTAGATATCTCAGATTTCAATTCTTGTAAGTGCCTCAAGATTATTTATCTGTCTCTTGATCCTGATAAAGTGCACATTGGTTGTATTTGTGTTTGTGTCCAGTTTAGTTTGTGTTTATTCCCTGTCTATGCGTCAGATGTCCGTAATTAATGTGTTTTTTTTTGGGCATTATATTCGGTGTTTTATGACCTGAGAGTGTCTAAAACATGCTCTGGATGGTTAGAGATAGATTGACAACTGTCTCATGCTGTTGTCGATTCCACTGGTTCTGTCAAGTATTTTGATTGATATCCAGATACAGATTATTGTCTCTGGAGCTATTTTCCCTCTCAGAAAGATTATGTATTGCATATCTTATTTTTTTTGAACATTTCGTACCTGATACTATTGTCCCTAGGGTGAGAGTATTCTGGCGGATTCAGGCACCGAGCAGCTGGAGTTCATTGCTTTATCTCAGAGGACTGGAGACCCCAAGTACCAGCAAAAGGTACTGTTGAAACTCAGACTTCTAATGATACTAGTTTTTTTCTATTGAGAGTAGTATATATTCCATTTTAGGTTAAATGTTACAAGAAGTACGGTGTATTAAACTTGCAAGTTATTAGGATAGGTTCAATCAGCTAGACTGATTAGATTAGAAGAATTTTTTAAGCAATCAACCTTTAATTGATGCAATCCTAATAATGGCCTCCCATGTTGTGGTGAATGTTTTTTGTGGGTGTAGAACTGCATTGCTCCAAACTCTGAAAGCCATATATGGACAAGCATATCTTATTCCATGAAAGTGCAATTAACTATTGCCAGGATGGCTTTATCTATCAGATGCCAGTAGAATTAAGCTGCATAAAAAATGGACATAAACCCATAAGTCCATAACGCAAATCAGAAGGTTGCCTATTTGAATTTGCAGATGCTAGGGACTGTAGCCAAGCGATAATCTTCATTTGACAATAGAAGATTAACAACTTCGTATAGTTTCTTTGCTTGCTATGAGAAACCAATACCACGTGCTAAAATAAACCTTTTAAGTTAAACCTGTTTGCAAGTTTCAGAAACTTCTGTTACTTGAATCTGTCTCTAATGCTTTAGATGTATCATTGTTTTAGGTGGAGAATGTTATTACCCAGTTGCAGAAAACCTTCCCTGCTGATGGTTTGCTTCCAATCTATATCAACCCCCACACAGGAACAACATCATACTCAACTATAACATTTGGTGCCATGGGTGATAGGTAATGCGATTCTTTGGTTTGTTACTTCTGGCTCATTCATAATCCTGACGAAGCCTTAAGACTCTTTGGGTTCAATGGCCAAATTTGTTTCTCTTTTAATATGCAAGTATTTGAAAAATATGTCTTTCTGGAACAAGAGATTTCCCAACACCTACTGACGAAAATGAGCCTGTCGATTAAGAATGAAATTTCCTTTTCAATGTACTTCATTTCACAAGAAATAAAAAAGTGGCTAGAAGGTGTTGTTGTTATTATATTAGAATGTTAGAATGGGAGCATGTGAAAACGCTATTGTTGATCTTACGTTCTGTAGTGAGCTGGTAAAAGTTGTATATGTTTTAAGGAATATGCTTTTTTTTTTTTTTTGTTGTTGTCCCTAAATCATGATTATGGTGATTGCAGTTTCTACGAATACCTACTCAAAGCATGGATCCAGGGGAATAAAACTGAGTCTGTAAAGCACTACAGGTGAGTGAAGGTTTTGGCAGCCCTTGATATCTGAACAATGATTCTAGTGCTGTACATTTCTTTCATTTTATTTTGTACTTCGTTGGACTATTTGAAAATTTATAGTGACTTTGGCCAGCGTATCATTTTAACTTATCTACAGTCTTCATCCTTTCTCAACATAAACATGTACGTGTATTACTCAAAAAATAAAAAGAGAGTAATGTGATGCACTGCACAAGACATATATTTTTAAAAATGGTTGGCCATGCTTCGAGGTTTCAGCTATATATGTTTCATGATCCTTTTTAATGTGATTTTGATAGCTAGGTCAAGACTTGGATCTTCCTGATGTAAATATTAACACCAGCTGTGTAATTTATCACAAATTGTGGAGTTGATTGAACCTTGCCTCCGTGGTAGTTGATCTAAATATTCACCTTTTGATACCTCTATGATATCTTTATAAATTGAGCTGTATTACATTTTCGAGGATTTTGCTGCTTAAAATTACCACTTCATGACGATATTCATCACTATTAAAATCTGAACAGGGATATGTGGGAAACATCTATGAAAGGTCTTGAGAGTTTGATCCGTAAAACAACACCATCATCATTTACCTACATCTGCGAGAAAACTGGAGATTCGTTATCTGACAAGGTTAGTCTTTGGTACTGAGAAGGATGGCATCACTACTGATAATCTGCACTTTGGTCTTTAAAGCTCTATGTTTTTGAAATATATGCAGATGGATGAATTAGCATGTTTTGCTCCAGGAATGCTTGCTTTGGGATCAGCTGGTTTTTTCCCTGGGGACAATGAGAAATATTTGTCTCTTGCAGAAGAGGTAACCCCACAAGCTGGGTTTGGTTTGGAAAAAGCTTGCTTTATATTATTGTTTATTAATTATTAGCTAACATTTCATTTTTTTTCTTCTGGCGGGTAATGTAGCTTGCTTGGACTTGTTATAACTTCTATCAGTCAACGCCGACAAAGTTGGCCGGAGAGAACTATTTCTTCCATCCTGGACAGGTATTGATAGTTTAATTTTATTTTCTTGATATTATCCTAAGTAGAGACTATGAGCATCACTATGAGCATTAATCTTTACGTTAATTTGCAGGATATGAGTGTAGGTACGTCGTGGAACATATTGAGGCCAGAGACAGTTGAATCTCTCTTTTACCTCTGGCGTCTCACCGGTAACAAGACGTACCAGGAATGGGGTTGGAACATATTCCAAGCATTTGAAAAGAACTCCCGCATAGAGTCTGGATATGTTGGATTGAAGGATGTAAGCACTCTTCAAATTTCCTCAGAGTTTATAAGTTATAGTGCTAACTTCTGATTAGTATTTGACTTTGGCATACCATTCTCCTTGATGGAAAGATTTAGGAACTGTAGTATTGGAAATGTGGAATGGGATGACACTCCACTATGAATAGGGTTTCCTTGATATGAATAGTTAAATATTAGCATATTGCCATTAGTACCTAAGGACTTGTTGGTCTCATATACGATTTATTTGCCTGGTGAAACCCCATGTCACCGACACTTCGGAAAGTACTTTTCCCACCCCTTGATTTGTACTTAAAATTAGGCTGTATGAAATCACCTGTGTATGTTTCTACTGTGATATTTGTACTTAAAATGTTGTCACCTTGCAAGAACAATATGATCGAAAAATCTGAACTGTAATTTAACTGCTTGCGTTTGATGCTTGCTGTCGTTGATTTTGTGGTTAGGTGAACTCTGGTGTAAAAGACAATATGATGCAAAGTTTCTTCCTTGCTGAAACACTGAAGTATCTCTACCTTCTATTCTCACCATCCTCGGTCATTCCTTTCGACGAGTGGGTATTCAACACAGAAGCTCACCCTCTAAGAATTGTAACTCGCAATGACAAACCAGAGAAATCCGGAGGCTCGAAGGCACAACAAAAGCCACCTCAGAGATTTCGTGCGAGGAAGGAAGGTCGATTAACAGACAAATAGAGGTTTAACTGAAAATTTTGTCTCTCAAAAATTTTATCTTCCAATTTTTTTCCCCATTTTCACACCTAATTTTCGGGATCTGAACCAGCTTAGAAGCCAAAGTTTAGAGCAACAAGATTGGGTTCTTGGAATTTGATCTAGATAGCCTTGTGCTGTATTCATTTTCCATATAGGAATAATATATTGTACCTCTGACATACGCATTCCCACCAAGGAAACGCAGTAGAGAGTGATTGTATTAGGTCATCAACAGAGTGATTCTGAGCTGTAGATTCGTGTTAGCTCCGAACTCTGATTGGGGTTGTATAATAGATTGTAGAATATTAATTTTTGAGTTATTTTTCTCCCCTCACCTGTCATTTTTGTGGATTTCCTCTCCAAAAGCTACTTGGGTTTTGTATTTGGTTTCTTCAATGAAGTCGAGCATACAAGTATTTTGATGAGATCAAAGGTAGCTAGCAGTAGACTAGTTGAGCATGTTATTCTCCTTCCTAATCTAATGTTCCATTACACCGGTGTAATATGCAAGAACAAAACTGAACCGAAAGTCTGTGATGGAGAAAAAAAGGGCATCCGATGAGGGGTGATTGACTACAAATCTAGATTAGCCATCCTTGTTGTGATAAGTCTTCGCTGAATGCAAGTTTATACAGTACAAATGTTGTGATGCAACTCCACAAACTATAAAAATCCTTGAAATTTTGACGATCAACAGAGATTTTTCATAATGTTTGGGCATTGATCTCCTCACTAAACATCATTGCCGTCCAATGCACCTCTGATATAAAATTTAAGTGTTCGAGAGGAATATGTTTTCGTGCATAGTCGATCCCAGTCAAAGTTGTTTAAGTTGCTTGTATTGGGAATGAATTTTCATGTCCTCTTTCCCTAAAGCTTATGCCATCCTTCTGGAGTTCCATAGCTAGCAAAGTAACAAAAGTTCCTCCCCTGGGGTACACCATAAATGAGCTTTGGGTCTTCTTGAAGTAACATCAACACAAATAATCTGAATAGTTCTTTCGGCCCATTTGAATCACCGACCCATTCTTCAAATGCTGCAAGTAAGTGTCTGGCCTGGCTGGTTTAAGCCATGGCATTCACAGCCCCTATTCCATAGCCGATTCACATTTTGTTACGGGCAATCGTTGTATATAACATACATTACTAACCAATACAATGTCCAATAGCATTTAGGTTCACATGAAGGTAGTTGTTATCCAATTTGAAAATGAAACTCATGGAACTATAGATCACGACATATATATATATTACTTCCAAAACTCAAAGAAGATTACCAGTTTATAAATAGTCCTCCTACAGCTGGTTGAAAAGTCGATCAAGGCTTAATTTCTATCCCACAAATATCAACTGACTCCATTTTCTTCGTATCTTTTTCCCCTAATTCTTCCAATGAAACTAAAGTGTTCTTGTGAGGGATTACTTCACGAAACGGTTCCTTAAATTCCACAAGGGTTTTCGAGGTTGAAGCTTTTGTCATAAATCTTGAGATAGCGGTCATGGTAAGTTAAAACACCATCACTCGTCGTAATGGCTAACAAATTTCTATTTATGCCGACCCTAAACTCTTTACTCCAACCAAAGGACTGATGTTCCTCTCCCTCTTTCATTTCATGATTGTCATTCCTTTTTTTTAATAGCCATACATCATAACATAAGTCTCTTATTGAACTAATAGTATAACACAAAAACCCATTCACAACCCCTAATTCATAATGCACAATGTCGTTTGATGGCGAGGGAGGTCGTGAAAGCTGCTCACAAAACCTTTCCTCACCCAATTCGAAAGTCATGGTTATTTCTAGATCGAAATCTATCCAATAAAGAACTCCATTGGCAAATCTACCTTGTCGTCCCCAACAATATTTATTGTATCCAAAATTATGTTTTCCAAGGTTTCTCCATCCAAGCCCGCCTAGAGTGTATATGAAGACTTCTACAAACTCCTTCTCAAACATTATCACGACAACTTTGTATTCATTGGTTTCAGGAACATAACCAAATCCATTGCTATGACCAATCTTAATAACTTTGTTAATTTGTGGAAGCACAATATACTCTCTTGTGATAGGGTTACAAATGCAAGTTTTAGCTGGGTATCCAACAAGACAGATCAGGCCATTACATGAACCGAGAATACTAGTAAAAGTAAACGGAAGGCCGAGATTAAGCCTTCTAATTCTCTCATGATTCTCATTATATTCAAAATATAGAATTTTTTTATTGACATTAATTCCATAAGTAGAAGCAACAAAACCTAAATTACCAGAATCAGCAGCGGAAGGACAATTCAGATGATGTAGGTGCATCTTCGAAAATGATGGATAACATATGAGATTTAACCATATTTTACATACCGATTTGCATTCAAAAACTGTTTCAGTTGGTACTCGAGTTAATATCTCTAGGGTAATCTCCGTAGGAAGAGTCTTGAAATAATCCATGAGACCCTTTTAATCTACACAAAGAGCGTAAACAAACAATTTTTAGGGTTTGAGAGTGATGGATCATGGAAACGTTTTCCTGCTAGAGAACTGGACTTTTTGTTCGTTGGCCGATGGAAAAGCGCATGAAGTATTTTAACGTGTAGCTTGGTGGGGTCCACGAATAGGTTTTACGTATTTGGGGAAAGTAATATATTGTGTGTACTTAAGAACATCAAAATTGATGTTCTGATGCTGGAGAGACTGTCATGTGGGTCCTGTTTTGTTTTGAGCCGTTTATACATAGGAGTGGCTTTCGTAAGCTCCCTTGCTCTGCACTGTAACACTATCTCCTTCCTCCTGGATTTCCTTTCCTCATTTGACAGCTGAGGTCCAAGATTTTGTTATCCTATTTTTAGAAGATTCAAACGTGATTGGTGGAGGCTGGCTAGATTTTCTATCATATACTCCGTAAATACTTGTGCTACGAACAGTTTTGGGGCAATCGAGAGTTTGTGGGAGTTTTTGGAGAGCCGAGTTTTGGCTAGGCTTTTTATTTTACTAGTTGGTCACCCGTGCTACGCATGGGTTTAGTTGCCTTGTTTGTTAATGAACTTATTGAGGCCACACTTTTGATAGAAGCCAAGTATCGCTTAGATTGAAAATAACCCAGAGTATAACAAAATATGCTGCTAAAATTAAAGTATAAAAGGTAAAACAGTTGGGAAGGGGGATAATAAATTTAATAACTACACAACCAACAGAAAAATAAATAAATAATGTGAGTGTACGTATATCGTGTATGTGTGCTCAGAAAATATTGACGAACCCTTGAACTATAGGATGAATTATGAATAGATATAGCAAGTGTATTGATGAACCCTTGAACTATAGGATGAATTATGAATATATATAGCAAGTGTATGCATTGGTGATGTGTATTCGAAAACTACAAAATGAACCCAGATGATAGGAAAAACCTGTGAATCACATATATACATTAATACTAATCAAATATCGATGTGCTAGTAAATTATAAGAGAAACCCGTGAAATTACATGGTCTGAATGAATCCGTGCATCCCCTTTACCCATGAAGAATACATAAATAAAATAAAAAAGGAATGTCTTAACAACGTTATAACCGTTTATATATGCACGTTATAACCCGTTATATAGGAAAAATTAACGTTAATTTTTTTATTATTTACACAGAAAGGAAAAAAAAAAGAAAAAAAAACTAAATAACATAATGTGAATTGTGCTTACACCCGTCAAATCGCGTTGTAACGTTCATGGTGTAGGGGTAACCTTTTTTCAGACCTTCATGAGAACCATTCATATGAATAGCTATGAATAGCTACTATTTAATGAAGATTCTCAGCTTAAGTTACTTAACCATGTTTTAAATTCCTTGGCTGCAGTAATGAGATCAACCTAAAAATTAAGATGGTATCTGGTTGATTAGTTCAAAGTTCAAAATAAGGAGAAATCCACTTGTAAGATGGTATGTGGTTGACTAATCAAAGTTTGACACAATTTGCGTTATTCTAAATATACTGTCATGTTGACCTGGAACAAACCCGATTCTATGAAATAGAAAACTAAAGAAATTAAAATGGCAAGAAAATAAAATTACATAAATTCTCAAATTTGTATTTTCATTATTAAAGAGATTTGGATTACAAAAGTGGATAAAGTACAACTTTCCTCATTGTTTCCCTTCAACAAAAAAAACTTTCCTCATTGTTTAGAATGATTGGAAACTAAGAAACCATACGGTGCTTGAATACTTTATACGAAGTTAACAACTTACCGTTTGACATTTTTCAATCCAATATGCATTCAACCCGAACATGCTATTCCGCCTGCATCAAATACAAAGTGTGCGTGCATCTAATAAGAAAGTGTTCGAATATACGAAGACTGGTAGAGGAGAACCGAAACAGTGCACCATCCTGCTACCTGGTAAAGGAGAACCAAATGCAGGCAGAAACTATACCATTCCTGTTTGTACCGAAAAGTATCCCATACTGGAGAAACTGATCTTGGTCCAAAACAACCAATATATAAGGATTATAAACATATGTATATGCATAAATATAAGTGTAAAGAC
>JAJJMA010318711.1:0-11016 GCA_023529015.1 Papaver nudicaule
AATCCAAAAGCCGAAAGAGTTTGAAGAATGAAATCCCAGTTTAGAGTGTCGAAAGCTTTTCGAATATCAAACTTTAAGGCTATATTCCCACCATAAGTCTTATAGTCGAGAATGTTAATAGCTTCTGACGTAAGAGTCACGCATTCAAAAATGCTACGACCCTTAATAAAGGCCCTTTGTTGCGGTGAAATGATACGAGAGGCTATGGGGCCTAATCTATCAGCAAGAATCTTCCCAATAATCTTAAAATGAAAATTCCCCAAGCCAATAGGACGGAACTTATCAATAGTGTTAGCACTAGGTTCCTTAGGAATGATAACAATATGGGAAGCATTCACATTTGGGACAAGCCAGCCTTTCTCAAAGAAGAGTTGCACTGACTTAAGCACATCCATTCCCACAATATCCCAGAAAGTTGTGAAGAAATACTGTTAGGGCATTGTCCGGTCAAACCCACTAACGTTGGTATGTCAAGCTGGTTGTCAGTTTAGGTGTCAAAACACAATTCTTGATTTAGCCTACTAGAGTTTAGATTTCGGAATTGGGATATAGACTAAGTAGTAGAGACCTTGAAGACGAAGACTGTGAAGACAAAGAAGACATCAATTATTCTTCATCGACAAAAGGTTAGTAGGAGTTATGACTTTTATGGAAATTCTTTTATTCTACTTTCTCTATCTTTCGAAATAGTCGACTACTTTGGTAGTGTTATAATAGCGATTGAGATCGTATTCTTGGCAACATGACCTTGTGTCATGACTAGTGTTTGTTCCCGCAAATACTATGGTTACAAGAATGTATGAGATAGATTCGATAGCATTTGTCCATTGCAATGGTTTGCTTGCAAATCACTTGTTGGATATGGGTGAATCTAAAGGAGTACTCTTGAGCAAGAGTCCAGTGGATTAAAGCTGAGGACGTCTCACACGTCTAAGTCCTGGTTTAACCCAGAACTTCCAGCGGGTCCAAGTTAAACCTAATCTGGATGATGTACGGTTCCCGAACCGTACGCGAAACAGAAACTTGGGAAATCTCCTGAGTTCCAAAGTGCTATTTAAGTTCGTGTACCTACACAAACCTCTAAATCGGTGCTTTTGGCTGTTATCCAGATTTGTGAATATTCTTTTAGAATTTCACTCAGGTTAAACTCTGAACTCCTTTATCTCTTAGTTAGACTTGGAATATCACATAATATCTTTTGTGGTCCATCTAACGGTTCTCAATGTGTCAATAAGATAAAGATTATCTCTGGTATGTTGGATTTCTATCTTGAAGTGTTTGTGAGCTAACAAAACACTTGGCCGATAAATGTTAATGAATTCCAATTGAGATTAATCTCTATTACTTGGTTGGAAAGTTTAGGGTTTCCTTGACTTGTGGGACAAGTAATTGATTGCTTTATTCCAAAGCAACCTATCTTATTGAGTGCTATAAATAGAGGTGTCTACGGACGAATACTGCAAGGATCAAGCATACGTGAAGGTCCTTAAGGAAGTGAACGTAAACTCTTTTCACTTCGGTGAATGCTTGTTGTGGTATAGTCATCCTCTATTAGGTAAGCAGTTCCTCACGGGATTTACCTACGACTATAAAGACTTCTCTTGAGAGTTGGGAAGTACAGGTAGGAGATTGAGACCTTAGTGGTTGAAATCGGATTAACCTGTAACCTTGGTAACCTGATCACGTTCTTGTCTATTCCATAGTCCGTCTCTTCTGCTATACGGCTATTCAAGAACTGATACGTTACATACAAGGTTTGAAAGGAAACAACGCACGGCTGCACTCGGTGTTGTAAGACCTAGTTAGCTCCAGTTGTATAAGTTTCTTAAGTAATTCTTTTTACAACTGAGGTAGAGACAAGTTGGGCATAGTTTACTCGGTTTACTTGTCAGCCCCCGCTTGTAAGTAGATTTCCGTATGACCTGGAGCAATCCGAAGGAAGTCACTTTGTGTATGTCAAACTGAAGAGGACATTTCAAACATACAGTTGATAATTGAAGTTGCAAAGCTGATATTGTTGACACAAGCCTTTAACAGCGGTTAAAGCAACTCCTAGGTCTGTAAAGGACGTCAGCTAGGAGAATCAAGTGCGTGATGATCTGTGGGGGATCTAGAGACGTAAGGAGTGCGACAGTAGCCAGTTCTCTTGGAGGGTTGGAATTGGTCCCTGCTACATCTCAGACCGAAGTCTTATAATAAGCTAGTGTTTGTAGTCAGTTTGTACTAGGCGATGTTCAATCTGGACGAGGTCCCGAGGTTTTTCTACAGGTCGTAGTTTCCTCGTTAAAAAAATCTTTGGTGTCTTGTGTGCTTTTACTTTCCGCATTATATCTCTGATTATATAATTAAATCAAACACAAGAAGTACGTTATTCCTAACCTGACGTTAATTCCCGATCTTGAACAAAGGTTTACAAAGACTTTTCTTTGTAGGAATTGATCACTTGTGATCACAACTCAGGTTACACCAGATCTGGATATTGATTTTTGAGATCGTCCAGATTTGACCATAAGACTCACGAGCCCAAACGAAAAGTTGGTCGTATTTCGGTACCCCTGCTTTTTCAAATACCACCAAATCCATCTGGACCTGGTGCACCACTTGTATTCATGGAGAAGACTGCATTCTTCACCTCAACCATATCAGGTAAAGAGGTAAGACAATTATTATCTTCAGCAGTGACAGAATTATGTATATGAGAATTAATGAATTCTCCAGCAGCTATATCATTTGTTTCGGGAGCAGCGTAGAGGTCTTGGAAATAATCCAGAATATACTTTGAGATATCTTCGTGAGAGGTTAACAACTCATCATTAGCAACCAGATGGGAGGGTTTATTGGTTGAAGCTCTTATCTTAGCATATCTATGAAAGAACCGAGTACAAGCATCTCTTTCTTTAACCCATTGGAGCCTAGATTTATCTCTCCAAAAGTTCTTCTGGATAGTAAGAGTTTCAATCAGCTTATTTAATGCATCCACTTCAAGCACGTGCAATTCATCACTATAACCATCAGTAGCTATTTGTTTTTGAACATCATCCAGGGCCTTTGTAGCATTATCAACTGCAAGTTGGATGTCGCCAAAGACCTCGCGATTCCAAACTTTCAGCACACTCTTTAAGTGTTTCAATTTTTGCATAAGAATGTACATAGGACAGCCGTAAAACTACACTTGCCAAGCTGTATAAATAACTTCTCTCAAACCAGGGAGGTGAAGCCAAGTGCTTTGGAATTTGAATGAGGAAGCAAAATTCTTCTCACCTTTAATAGCCTCGAAAAACAGTGGATGATGATCGGATTTAACTCTTGGAAGGGAAGTACAAGTAGAAGAGTCCCAATAGAGAAGCCATTCCTCATCACAGAGAGTTCTATCAAGCCGTAGCTCTGTATGATGTCTGCCTCTACGGTTGTTTGTCCAAGTATAGAAAGCTCCTTTCGTATCTAGATGATGTAGCTCGTTTGCTTCAGTGAATAGTAAGAATTCCTCACAAGAGATCTTTTGAGGAGGTGGACCGACAAATTTTTCATGTGAACCAAGAACTGCATTAAAATCTCCAATGACACACCATGGACCCTTATAAGTGGAATGAAGAAGAGTTAAATCATGCCATAACTGACGCCTCATAATGTGAGAAGTAGAAGCATATATCCCCGAGACGTAGCAAAGCTTACCATCAACATCCAATTCACAAGAAATTTGCTGGGAAGTATTAAATATAACTTGAGGATTTATACCTGTTCTGCATAAACACCATAAATTAGATGGCAAAGAATCTCTGACATTAGTGGCAACCAGTTTGAGATTAAGAGAATTCCAAAAAGAATTTGAGATTGAAGAGAACTCAACCCATGGTTCCACAATAAATACAAAATCTGGGTTTAAAGTGCGGCAATGATTAGCTAGAACCGTTTGCGTGTCAACATTGCCAATTCCACACAGGTTCCAATAGAAAGCTCTTATTGAGAAACAGACGTACTGTTTCTTGGACGCATGTTCCAAGGTACGGTATGCTGGTCAGAGTTTTCCTTCCGAGCTCGCTGTCTAGCTCTCTTCTTTTGAGACTTAGAGAGTGATTTTTGGAAAGGTTCTTCATTATCATTATGATGCTCTTCAGTTTCAGTTCTACTAATGTGATTATCACTATCATGTTGAGAATCATCATCAGTATCAGAGTGAACACTAACATTTTCCATATCAACTTCTGTGTTGGTCACATTGTCAGGTTTTGATACATTTTGAGTATCTTCAGTCGTATCATCGACTGAAGTTGGAGAAACTGGTGGATTCATCGATATACCATCATTCGGAGAAGAAGAAGGTTTATTGCTGGTATCAGAAGGCTTAGGTATGCCGTCATTCGAAGAAGGAGCAGCTACATTATGTTTACCATTCTTGTTAGAATCACCATTATTATCCGTAATAGTTTGCTTCTTGGTTACATAGATTTGCTTTTTTACGTGAGGCAGTTCACCTTTATCCGTAGCAACATCCTTGCCCAGTTTCGTTTTGCATTCACCTTGATCATGCCCAATTGTTTTACAAAAAGCACAATAACTAGGGACCTTCTCATAAGAGACAGAAGCAAAGAACTCATAATCCTGACGTTCTATTAGCACTTCAGTTAGAAGAGGTTGAGATAAATCAACCTCAACCAGTACACGAGTATACAAACCAAATTTTCTTGATAATGTAGCATTATCTATGAAGAGTGGATCACCAAGAGTACTTGCAATTTCAAATAATGTTTTTGATCTCCAATATTCATAGCCCAAATCATAAATCCTTACCCAAACTTGAGCTAGGGATTGATGTTGGTTGTATGGGTTAAAGTCAGGAATCCATTTTCGAAAATGAAAAATACCCGACTTCAGATTACAGGCACCAGCAGATCGGACATGAATCATATCTTCTTCACTAGAAAACTTGAATCAGAAGAAACCCTTGCCTAACGGAGCCACTACCCATGGCTTCAGATTCCGTTGAGATTGCAACTTCGAGTGAATCTCTTCAACTTAACAGGTGATGATCCTTTAGGTAGTACCAGACGTCCAATGAGGCAGTTTTTGCATTCTTGGACTCCCAATTGGTATTCCTCCTCAGTAATACGGATGGAAACATGAGAGCCATTAAACCTGGGTTTTGCAAGCTTTCCATTATCGATATCCATGGTTTTGAAGGATGAGACTTTGCTAGCATAAGTCGCAGTTGGCGTCTTATTCATTGGAGGCATAACAGAGATGCTAGGTTCAATGGTATCATTATCTGTATTTTTAACAGAAAGTTTTGTGGTTGCAGTAGCAGTGAAAGGATCTAAGAAACTCCAAGGACAAATAGTCTTATTCGTAAGGAGGAGTAGAAGGAAGAGGCGCCATGGATTGAAAAACCCTAGAATCGCCTGTGTATTGCTCCGAAAAATACGGACATGTTTTACACCTAAAATACATCGGCTTACCGAAGACATGGTCGGTCACTTTTAGAGCTATTGGTATTGAGCCTCCTACCTATGGGGTCGTTGGTGCAGACGATGCCGACACAGTACTCCCAGGTGATGAGTATTTTCTTCCCCAGGAAGTGTTCGTAAGGTTGGCTAGGGATGAAGCACGAAGGAGAGGACTGCTGGGGAGTGTTCCTGAAGACCCAGGCTCTGGTGAGGATGAGGATGATGGTGACGATGATTCTGATGATGGCGAAGGGTGATTTCAAGGATGATCTGAAGGGTGATTCCGAGGGTGATTCCAAGGATGATCCGAAAGACGATTCCAAGGATGATCCGAAGGACGATCCCAAGGACGATGTTGGAGTCGAAACTAGTAACGTAGTCGATGGTGCTGCTCAGGATATCAGCGACGTCCTAGAGGGGAGCACTGGTGGTGGTATGGGTGTTGGTTTTGATAAAGGGGGCAGCTATTTGTTTCAAGAATCCAAAGATGCGTATAGTGATGAAGAAAGTGAGGGTAAGTCTGAGCCCGTGAGGGAAATCACTCCTTTGAGACAAGATCACTCCGGTTTTCGAACCTATGAAGAGGATTTGGAAGCTGAGAGAGCTTTGGGATGAAATGAAATTTTTTGGAGATCCCTCCCCTCGCCATGTTGTGTTACCTGGTGAAGTTTCTCCCATGATGTAGCGGCGAATCTTTTGCTTTTCTTTTGTTTTCTTGGATAATTTTTTTTTGTACTCGGCATCTCCTATATTTTTGTGCATGTATGTTGTGTTGACTATATTTATGAAGAAGCTATCTTGTTTGTCAAGTGTTTCTCCTCTTCTAGTTTTGTATTTTCCTTGAGAACTTCGTAATCAGGCACGAAGTTGCTTTTGCGATATTCTAGGCTCCTAAGGTTACTCGAGGTGCAACTCCGGGGCTTACTTCGATGTGGGAGATAGTAAACCAAGCTAGTGGGGGCTTATGGATCACCCTTCCCAAAGGCTTTTAGCTACTTGCATATTTTAAAGCAACAAAGGCTATCGAGGCCATAGGTACCCGTTTTGCCTCGGTGTACTAGGTGGTTATCGAGGATACTAGGTGTCCTCCAAGAGAACATGGTGGTGTTCTGATAATCCATTTATCCCTAGTAAAGCAGTGGACTGATGGTGGGTAGCTGCTATGTCTGTGCTTCGATAATAAAGTAGCTCAATGGGGGAGTGCCGGTCAAGGATGGAGCTTAGACATGGTACCATTCTCCTATCGCGGCCTAGAATTCGACCCCTCTGCTTCTCGGCAGCCCCTCTTCGAGGCTATGTTTTGATTTTTTAGAGGAGGTCCCTCGGCTGCATGACTCGCCTGCTATTCCCATGAATACAAGCGAATTAGCTGCCTCGGGGTTCCATCCACCTTTAGAGGTAGATGTTAATCCCATTTATCGTCCCCTCGACGCCTCAGAAAGAGAGGTCCTCATGGTCGTGTGGTAGTGGGTCCAAATGCTTCATTAGCTTATGTAGCCTAGATGCAAAGTACCCACCGCTAACGGGGTGTCTTGTGGGTAGAGGACTGTGTCATATAGCTCGTAGGGCCCTTACGGCTTATATGAACATCAGCTTTGTGCCTGCTATTCGAGGTCTTTTTATTTTTGGCATCAGGGCCTTGGCGTTAAGGCCTTTTAATTTCATTGCGTCAAGGCACTAGGGGAGATATGGCGGCATGGCATGCTTTCTTTATATGGCTTGAGAGCCTTTGGAGGTTTGCCTATTCGAGTAGGACTTTCGCCTAGCCAAGTAGGATCTGGAGTTTGAATCGAGGTATAGTGCCTCGAGGAGTGCAATATATATTTTCTTAACAGTAGACCAAGCTGCTTCTTTTATTCTTTCATTCTAAAACTGACATTTCTTATGCGTTGCTTACATGTAAGGTTCTAATTAAGGTGTTTCAAATGCTTTCCCTCAACTGGTGTGCTTAGCTTTTGTCCTTCGAGATTGACTAGGCTGTAAGTATCGTTCCTAAGCGCCTTTTCAATTACGTATGGCCCGGCCCAAGATTGCTCATTCGGTGTATCCCTTCCAGTGCCACTCGAACTTGTCTTGCTAGCTGACTTGCTCGGCATTGGTACCTTGCTGCTTGCCACGAGGAATTGTTCTCTGTTTTCCGTGCAATGAACCTTTCCTTTGCTGATAGGTCGAGTGCCTTGCTTGCAGACAGTGGGGCTTCCCATGGTAGTGTCAGCCATTCCAGCCTCAACTTCAGCTATAAACTCCCTTATGCAGGATTCTGTTATGTTTGGGTGCTTGGCTTGGTTTGAGGGGTCCTGCCTCGGGTGCTCTCTCGCTGAACATCGATTTCGTTGCATAGACGAGCTTCAGTGGGATCACCTAGGAGTTCTGCGATTCCAAGTGGCGTTGGGAATTGGATTCTTCTGTGCAAAGTGGAGGCCACTCCTAGGATGCTGTGAAGCCAAGGTCTTCCCACAATTGCATTGTAAGGCGAGTCTATGTCAACTACACAAAATGATGTAGGTTGTTCCAGCTTTCCAACATGAATCAGTAACGACAACTCTCCCCTGGGCATCGAGGGTTTTCCATTGAAGCCATAAACATTGTACGAGGAGGGCACCAAGGTTCTTTCTTTCCAAACATCTTGTCATATGTTCTCCCAAAGAGAATGTCCACAGAACTTCCTGGGTCCACGAGTATTCTAGGCGTCGCCGTCTTCTCGATATGCAGTGTGATAACTAAAGGATCATTGTGCAATTTTCTTTCGTCGGGGATATCTGCTGCCGAAAAGAAAACTGGGTGCCTCTACCACTCTTCCAGTTGTCCTCTCATTGCTACGCTTAATATTTCTTTCCCGTCAAAGTCTCTTTTGTGAATTCTATCAGTATGAATACCTTTGAAATTTCGCCCACAGACGTCTGCATGAACTATGGAGTTGCAGTCGTTGAATCTTGGGATGCTTCAGTCAATAGTTATGATGTATGCTTCGTGTTGTTTATCCTCCTTTGGTTGTGGCGGGTTTGGTGGTGGATTTGGTAGCTCAAGGAAGTGCTGGAATTTTCCCTTTGAAATGAAAAAGTGAATCTGGTCCTGCGCCGTGACGCAGTCCTCTGTTGTGTGTCCATAGAATTGGTAGAATTGACAATAGTCCCTGGAGTTTCGAGTATGCTTTGGTTGATTTCCCCTGCTTCTCGGGTATCTCATCTCGCTTGCCAATTCGGATTGTTCGATGCTTCGGAGAGCGTCTTCGATGGTGACACAGAGCTTCGGCAACTTTCTGTCTTGGAAAGCAGGGAACCCTGATCTTGGCACACCGAACTTTCTGCTTCCCTCGTGTCCTCTACCATTGCCTTTGAATTCTTTCGAGAGTCAGTGCCCCTGCTGTCGTTGTATTTTCTATTATCGTGGTACCTCCCATCTCTGAATTTGCCTTCGTTTCCATATCTTCCTGCATCATTCTGCCACTCTCGTTTTGAAAAGTCCCCTGCTTGATGGTTCGTTGCTTGATCTCGCTCCTCAAGGGATAAGTTGTTTATGGAGTGTACTTGTTTTGATATAGCTTCTTTTCCCTGAGTTGCTTGTTCCCTGATTTCCTCCAGTGTAATCCGCTCCTTTTGGTATTTCCGCAGGTCTTGCAGCGTTTCTACATTTTTGGAAAAGAGTCTATCGTATAAAGGATGATGCTTGTCGAGTGCATTTAGATATGCTCGTACCTTGTCTTTTTCCGAGGCTCCATTTCCTACTTCCACACACTGGGCAGTCCACCTGTCTGTCAAGCTTTTAATAGATTCTCCAGGTCTTACTCTGATGCTGAACAATTTCTCCACTCCTGGTTTTGATGAATTGTTGTATAAGAAATGAAGTATGAATACTTTGGACAGTTCTTCGAAGGACGCGATCGAACTAGCTGTCAGGTTTTCGTACCAAGTCAAGGCTTCCCCTTTCAAACTGGAAGGAAAATACTTGCAAAGCACCTCGTCCCTGTTAGCCCAAGCCAGGAATACTCGCAGGTACATTTTTACGTGCAGGGTCGGGTCTCCTATCCCATCGAAGATTGATGCGAAAACCAGCATGGTGTACTTTACTGGTATGGCCTTAGCAAGAAATTGAGGGCTCAGTGGCGAGCGGTTGACGTCATTAATTGCTGGAGTCAGTTTCATCTTGTCGGTCGATTGGATCCTGTTATCGAAGAGCTCTGCTCGAAGTGTTTTGATTTGCTCCATCATGACTTGTTGCAAAGCTTGTGTTTCGGCGTTCTTCCTTGCTTGTTCATTTTCGTATATCAAATGTATGTTGTTTCCCTTTGGACGTATACTGGGCTCAACTCTTCTGCTCGAGACTACTATCTCAGGGTTCTTGGGGTCGTCTCCCTTGAATTTGATGTTACTTCTCGACACTGAATGTTCCCTGGATCGTGATATGGGGTACGGGCGAGAGTGCCCCTCACTGTTCCCTTTGTAGTTTGAGGTAGACTTCTCCGCAACTTTCTTAGTTGCCTCAGCTAATTGTTTTTTTTTAGTTTTCTTATCTTCTTGTTCTTTTGAATCAGCTTTTTGAATTGTGAATCCCTCGTCGTGTCTTCCTCGGTTGGTCCACGAGTTAGTAGTTCTTCATTCGGGACGTCCTCTTCGCCGCCGTCTTCGTTATTCTCTCCATCTTCCTCTTGAACTTGTTGCTGAGGTGGTTCATCACCTACTGGGAATCCTTCTCCATCAGTCCCCAGGTCCTCTATTTGTACTTCTTCCTCGTTTACACGTTCTCTGTGTTGGACTGTGCTTGCTGTTACCTCTGGCGATAGTCCTTTGCTCGTTGAAAATCTAGTGTTGTGCCTCGAAGAACCCGTGTCATGCCTTGAGGAACCTACTCTTTGCTTCGGCATTTGTTCGGATTTCGAAGTCATGTTGATAGTGACCTGTAAAAAAGAACAAAAAACACGTGAGGTCCAAGGCGGCTGGTGCAGTGTACTAGGTCTGACATGTATCCTAGTGGACGTAGCAGATTATGTCGTGCGAGGTTTCAAGTTTGATTTTACTTGCTCTGACAAAACCCTAACTGTTTTTGGCTTATCCAGATCTACCTACCCCTTGAGGAGGTTCTGGCAGGCTGTTGTAGATGGTGAAAAAATAAGAGAGGGATAAAATTGTAAAACCACTCTCTAACCATGCCTAACCTAAAGGCAATTGCCTATTCAGGTACATCTCTATAGCTCAGAATGCAACCCATTCTACGAGCTGAATAAACTCTCTATGAGTTCTCTCTTATAACCCCCGATGGAGAGGATGATATCATAGTGCAGTACTGATAATCTCACCAGCACATTAAACCCATTAATCTGCTTCATGTCGACATTGCCTCGAATTCCTCGGCATCAAAACCAGATCACTATATAGTACATGGTGAAAAGTTAACAGAGACGCATCCTCATGGATTTCCTATTAATACGACTCAACATTCGAGTCTTAATGAAAACCTCAGAAATATCGAAGTTCTAGGCCTGTCCAGAGCTCTCTGAAAAGCACACAACAGCCTAAAGAGGCTTAAGCAGACCTCATCCCAAGCTCAGGATGGTCTAACATACCATGGATAAACACGC
>JAJJMA010318735.1:0-14348 GCA_023529015.1 Papaver nudicaule
ATGATTCTCTATTAACTCAGTCCGATTTAATGTGAGGGTTAGGATGTCTTTTTCCATGTGGGTTAACTGTCATATAGGGGGTGAACTTCCGTTACCCGTTTTTTGAAAAAAACGGGACGGAAAAGGTCAATATCGGCCATTTTGTAAAAGTGTTTAAAAAAACGGCCACTTTGATAATTAGGCATAATTTTGTGGCCATTTTAGAAAATTGCCCTATATTATTTAGATGAAAAGATCTATTGTTATGTGTAAAGGAGGCATTACCAACATTCTGGATCTGAAGTTGATTACCATTACCCACTTGAACATGTTCAGTGCCATCATACTCATGGCTGATGTTCAGATTGTTGAGGTTGGCAGTAAGATGATGGGTTGCACCTGTGTCTGTCACCCAACTTTGATCATTATGTGTTCCAGGCAAAGCAAGAAAGGCAGCTGGTTGTCTTTGTCTTCTAGGTACAAAATCTTGTTTTCTGTACCAGCAGTGAAGTGCATCATGATTCTTGCGCTGACAGATCTGACAAGGGCCTTCACTTTGGTTGTTGTTGCGCTGAAACTGCTGCTGATTGAACTGATTGTTCATTCTTGGTCTGTTTGATGACCCATTATTGAGATTGTTGTTGTTTCTTCTTTGATCAGGCCTTTGGTCAGACGAGTGGTAGCAACATTAGCTATTGGCTGCTGAAGTACAGATAGCTGTTGTTCCAGCCGCATATCATAGGATAGAAGATGAGCATGAAAAGTTTCCATGTCTAAATCTTCTAGAGTGCTGAGAGAGGTAACTATGGCATCGTATGCCGGATCTAAACCAGCAAGAATAGTTTGCTGCATATCTTCTTCATTGAGAGCACAACCTGAAGCTGCAAGTTGATCAAACAATTACTTAGCTTTGGAGAAATAATCCTGCATAGGGGTGCTACCTTTCTTCAAGTGATGTAGCTGTCTCTTGAGATGCATCTTTTGAGCTTTGGTTTTGGGAGCATAACGCTTCTCCAGTGCTTGCCATACTGCTATGGATGTGTCAAGGCCTGCAACTCGACCAAGTACGCCATCTGTGAGAGAAGACAAAAGCCAGCCAAGAAGAATCTGATCTTGTTCTTCCCATTTGGCAAACTCAGGGTTGTCTGTAGCCGGTTGACCTTCTGTGTGGTGCTGGGAATGGTTGGTGAAGGTTTTGGTGTTCCATCAACAAATTTCTGGAGCTTGTAACCCTTTAGGATAGGTTGAAACTGAGTTTTCCAGAGTAAATAATTGGTGTCATTCAGCTTGACACTGATAAGATGATTGAGATGATTAAGGTGGTTTGAGCTTTCTGTCATTGTTAATGGTGGGAAGAAGTTGAGCGTGGTTAGGATCGACTGGCGTGATACCAAATCAAATCTCTAATAAGATACAGTAAACTTCCACGCTTCTGATGGAGTTTTCATTAAACTTTTATAGTGTTTACAATAGGGTTTGTTACATAAGTTGTTAGGGTTTTGACTTACAAAACTGATTACAGAAATACATGGAGATAAGTTAACTAGTTAGGTGCGACTGATATTAGACTCTAGACTAGCATAAGACTCGGACATACATGAACTTAATCCATATCCTTTATAATCCGCATCACTGTCTGATTATAATGCCCCTCTCAAGGAAATTCGCTATCCACTCAAGTGTTCAATAGATGAAATAGAGGAAATAATTGGTACTTGTAATGGATTGGTTTGCTTAGACCATCGCGGCGGTGGTATAGTTTGGAATCCAACCACTAGTGAATATAGAGTCAGACCAAGAGTATCATACGATATGATCGATCCACGTCATCGTTTGGGTTTGGTTATGATGCATTAAATCAAGATTTTTTTTTTTAGAAAAAGAATAAAAATTTTAGAAAAAGAAAGGAAATGGTTCTTAAAGCGTGTACAAATTTATGTACGTTGTGAGAATCGAACACATAACCAACTAACTACTAGCCAATCACCGAACCACCAGGTTAGCACCGCAGTTGTATAGCTATGAGACCTACGCGCTAGCCAACTGCGCCACCACCCCGTTGGTAAGTTTGTAAGGATTGTTGGTCGTTCAACTCCCAAGGAATCTGATGTCGCCGTCTTTTCGTTGAGCTCAGATTCCTGGAAACGAATCAAGTATATCCCTTACGTAATTTCTAACGGACCAGGTGTATCAGCAGCACCCGGGGTGTACTATAATGGAGCTCTTCACTGGACTGCAAAATATTATCCAGGCAGCGGACGCATAGTTTTAATTGCTTTGGATGTTAGAAACGAGAGTGTTCAAGAGATCCCACAACCACAAGATTTGGACGCTGGAAAGTTTGGTGCTTGTAGATATGTCAGTGTGTTGGATGGGTGCCTTGGTCTACTTTGTAGTAATCGTATGGATGGCTATCAAGTATGGATGATGAAGGATTACGGGGTGGGATTCTATAAATTCAGTTAGTATTTATAGTCCTGTAATTGAAGTTTCCTTTGGATTCTTCTTTTCGTTTATTGAAGTTCGTTGTTGGTTCTTCCTTCTTTCTTTTTTTGTTTCCTTGAGCTGCCAAAGTTGTAATTTTGTGTTAATTTTGTTTTTACAAAATTTGTTGATCGAGTAATATAGAAGAGTTAGTCTCTTTGTATCAGTAATTTTTGGATCATTGCAAGAATTACACAAAGTAAATTTCACACAAGAGCTGGAAACAGTCAAATTTGTCCTTCATAATTTGGCAACTAAGTTCAACCTATTGGACTTGCTGTTCACTTAAGTAATGTGAGGTCTTTTTAACCCTATGCCCTTTTGCTTTCATGTCAGACAATATGCTGGATTTGTTGAAGCTGTGGAATGTTATTTAGGTACGATGCTTGTTTATAACTTACCCGACATGTCTGCCGACTCATTGAACATATGGTTTTACAGTCGCCAATTCCCTTTTCTGAGTTTAGTCTGAGTGACATATTTACATCTGTTTCTCTCATGCTCCGCATTAAAAGATGACCTAAGGAAACCTGAAAAAACTTTGGAGCCAATTCAAGCCTTAATTTTTTTATGCTGATAAGAATGAGTGAATGATGCTGATTGCAATTTCAAAGTTAAGATACGCGCTTCTTCTGAACTTCCACATTCTGCTATTGCCAAGACAATAAGGCAGTTGGCACGTCATTAAGTAGAACTACTGAACACCCATAGCCAAAGGTCCCTAAAACGCAACATTGTCACCTCACGCAGCAAAACAAACAATTGTAAGAAGTATATATCGATCTCTTTTCGAATGAGTCTCTTGTAGGCAATCTTCTATGACTAACGCTCCAGAGAAAGAAGGCAAATCTAGGTGGGTAGATCTGTTGCCAAAAGAAATAAAAATACTCTAGGTCTTTTTTGAGGTCAAAAGACTACTCCTACATGTCTGCATTTTGAATTTCTGAATACTAAGATCAGGTAAGCAAGCAAAATTTCTAGCAAAATTTGAAATGCTTTTTTCCTATGGAACAAATTGAATATATATGCTGGAAACTTATCTTCAAATGGTGTAGGCGCAGACATACAGCCTCATGTACTTTCGCTTAGGCGTGGAATTATCTCCACATCTTTTTCTCCTATCGCTTTCAGTGAAACAAAGCTTTTGATGTGTACACACATTTTTGTTGTAAATGTCTTTAGGTACACACATTTTTGTTGTAGTTTCTGTATTTAAGTTATAGCAGACTATCTCGTCTGTACGACGAATTAAGAGTTCACCCCCCTTTGTAAGAGCAAATACCTTCTCCAGGTCAAACCTCTCTTCTCCCTGTGCCCATTGTATACTAAACTCTTTTTGCCAACTTCGAGACTTGTAAGGTTGCTCCTTGATTTGGTAACTAGTACCGCCCTCATCCTCTTCGTCAGTCTCCTTCAAAAGCCACAATTCAGAAGCCTGATTGGGGTATGCATATTCATAAACAAGACACAAACAACTTCTGATAACACAAAGTGTCCTTATCCTCTCATGTAGATTTGATGATAAGGCGGGGTTGGGAACAAGTGGAGTTTCTCTTGAGCCAAATCAAAGGCTACAATCGCCTCTAATTCTTCTTCCTGAAGCCAATGAAGAGACCCATGCCAATAAACACTGGTGCCCCTGGCACCGAATTTGGATACTAGAAAGTAGTTCGTTTCCCCTGCACTTCTCCACTCTCTGTCACGGCCAAGTGTATATACCTCAACCAGTCCCTTGCTCGGGGGTAGTTTTTTGTCGCCGACGAAGAGTAGGTTATACGAGGCTCCACCATAGGAGATTCTAACGACTTTGTACTCATTAGTTATAGGGTGGTAGCCAAAACCACATGCAATACGAACACCCATTTCAGTTTTCTTCTTGTCGGTGCATATTGCTGGAAGGTTCACGAATTCTCTTGTAATGGGATTACATATGTACAATGGTTCCTGGCTACGGGAGTATTCAATATAGGAAGAGGACCCCTCGTTCTTGTTAGAAATTTGGAGTCCTGCATAATTTACTGGGGCTGATAAACAAATTAATCCATTACACGAACCAACGAGAACAACCATAGGTACAGGAAGTTTTAGGTTTACCCTTCTCCTGTGGTACACAGGCCGCTGCTCTTCCGTATTGCCGTCCTCCTCATGGTACTCGGCATAATATAGGGCTTGATCTTTTT
This sequence comes from Papaver nudicaule, assembly GCA_023529015.1. Classification (NCBI taxonomy): domain Eukaryota; kingdom Viridiplantae; phylum Streptophyta; class Magnoliopsida; order Ranunculales; family Papaveraceae; genus Papaver; species Papaver nudicaule. The sequence goes on from JAJJMA010318735.1 coordinate 4,644, forward strand.
CGTCAAAGAGAACAAAACTCATCATGGCAGAATCAGAACCGTCATGATTCTGCTCTTGCGCGTGTGTAAATCCGATACCATGTTTTCGTTGCAGATGCTGATAAGTGAAGTAAGTTGTCTCGGCATGAAACCGTATTAAATTTCTCCAGGCTCTAGATACGAGTTTAGAGGCTAATACAGACTCAACTGGTAACCTAGAAAATATATTCAATGTGATTTCTTGTGGGAGACTGTTCAGAGGATTACTGCGTCTGTTTAGAGGAATAGGGAGGCCGGCTATCTCTGCCTTTACTAAAAGGAGGAATTGAGTCTCACCGATCCCAAATTCTTTAATAGGGTCACACTTTGTGGTATAAAAAGGGCAAAATTATCCTCGCTTGCCGAATGTTAACCTGCAGTATCTCTAGATGCATTTGAACAAAATTTTTTTTATAAAAAGGGTCCTATTTGTATTAGCAAAAAAGCAAAAAATAAAATAAAAACATAGAATAGCATGACACACTAGACATGCCTAGTGTGCAAAAAAAACAAAAATCGGCCATAGGCCTTTAGACTAAACTAAATAAAATAAAGCAGAATATTCTAGCCTATCAAAAAGTTATACTATAACTGGACTCATCAGGAACAGAGTCATTCACATTATTCTCCTCTTTTTCGTCATTGAATCCATGCAAATCCACACTATGATTATCATCTTCTTCTTCTTCATATTCTTCAAATTCTTCGTCTTGAGTCTAGTCAGAATTAAATTTTGATAGGTTTCTCAAACTTGAGAAAACCAAAGATAAAATCAGTTTATATATATATACAGTTACATGACTTATCGTACAGGGCAATATACGATGCCTTTGCTTGCGGTACAATATATAACAAATTTAACCAAGGCTATAAACAAAAAGACTATATAGCTATAGGAAACAAACAGTAAGTTTCCTATTCTCTAACAAGTCTCTTCATTATCTTGGGGTTGCCTTTAACCATCCAACCCTCTTCCTCTAGCTTCTTGTAGTTTTTTGATTCTTCTCTGCTCTTTTTCATCCCTTAACCTTTGTATAGTTAACTTTCTTCGCAATTTAAAAAAACTCTGAACCGGGCTTGGGACAGAGCTAACTTTGTTAGAGACTTTAGCCTGCCAATTTCTCGATGTTATTTTCAAAAACTGAGAAATAGGCCAGATTGGTCAAATTGCATATTGAAGCTGGGATTCAACCATTGAGATTATTTGCCGACAACTCTAAGAAGGTAAGAGACCTTTGCCTTCCGATATCCCGAGGAATGATCACCCGAGATTTGAGTTTCATAAACTGATACAATGATCAAGTTAGCCATATTTTCATATAGAAGCCGGAAGTGAACCAGACACTGTAAGGTGAAACCAACCGTAATGCCATGACTGGCTAAGTATCACTGGAAACTTTTATTCGTGACATTTAAAAAGAAGAAGAGTTTTGGTTTTTGGCTGGTGATCAACAAATGAAGTAGAAGGGGTTTGTTTAGGAAGGTGCCTTGGATACCTTTTGTGTGCAATTACAGCTACATAGCTAAATTTACTTAAATCAGACCCCTGAAAATCTATAATACTCCTTGGAGTATAAAACAAAGTGGCTAAAATTAGATACCTTCTTTGCCATTCTCTCAGAAATTTTAGCAATATTAGAGAATCAAATGAAGTTCAACTTAGAGAGAAACCCTCATGTTGGAATTTCAAAAATGGTAGTTCATGAAATAACATCAATATGAACTGTCAATTTGAGAAAGAAAGAAAATTAAATGTTACCAACTCGGCAAAAATTTCAAGATCCCTATTGCCAAACTTCCGACTACTAACACGAACAAAATCAGTTACTACTATTAATCTGGACTCATACCATGCTCATCTTATGGACTCATCTAAGTTCCCAGGTAAACTGGTCCAAGGGCTAAGATTAGTCCCACATAGACTAGCCAAAGCAGAGGAATTGAGACAAGGTGGTATAAGAAAAGATGTAAAACGTTTGAAGAAGCATACCTTTCTCGGCCTTTTGGCTAAGATCAAGTGTAGTATCTGTTCTTATCAGTTTAATATCTGATAGCAGTCTCCGGACTCGCATGATAAATTAATTTTTTTCATGGGGGAGTTCCCATCACAGCAGCTTGCTGCTGGGGTTCTCACGCGTCGCCTTTGCCTTGCACTACTGCAAAGGCCTGGCTCACCCCCTACCAATTCTAAGATAAAGATTGGCTTGAGGCCTTCACTTTGCAGCACTTTCAGCAGTACACTTTCGGCTTTATTTCGCCAGTAATTTAACCCTGAACCCATTCCAATCTTGACTTGTAAGGTGTACAAAGGATATGCACCATAATCAATACCTCCAGTCCAAACAAACCAGTTTGGAGAATGCAAATGACCCAAAGCCTGCTCAATGACATGTGTTTTGTTTTGTGTTTATGGGGAAGATATTTTCAAACTTAGGTGGGTATTAATAGGACTGAATAAACCCTCAGCCAATTTTGTTACCTGCAACATGGATATCTAAATTTGTGTACCTTGGATAGGTAATAGGTAAACTACTACATTATTTTTGGATGTGAGCTTGCAATTGGCTAAGACCACTACTGGAGCCAACACCATCACCGCAAACGGTATTGGCCCTGAGACTGCACGTGTACTTGCAGTACACAGAGTGCAAGTACTCATCTCAGTGAGGAATATAGCTGCAGGTACCCTGCCATGGTACAGACCCGGTTTCGATTCCCGGCTGGTACATGCTTTTTGCTTTAATTTGCTTCTTGGAAGGTCACCTGCGGTTCAGCTTCAGTCCAATAAGAACAAAGACCTCATAATCTGGTGAAATTTCCATGCTTAGTTCTTAATAGAAAACAAGTCTATATCTATAAAACTATAATGATGAATGTCAAGGACATAGAGTGATATTTTTGTCTCGAGGTTGACAGTTTTGCTTACAGTCAATAGGATAGTAACAAGCTTTTGATGCTCCTATAAGAGAAAAAAGTGGTACAATTTGTTTACTGTATGTTGGTGTCAAAGCTTAGATTTCTGAAGCTTAGACTCCCGCACCAACTGATTTTAATTTTTTTTTTTTTTTTTGAGGTAAAATCTGATTTCATTGTTGCTTGACTTATCTTTAAATGGTTTTGGTGAATGAGACTTTGGAACCTTGTCATCAAGCAATACCTGGAACTTTTGAGATAGATTATCTTTTTTGAATGAGTAAAATTTATTTGGGCAGTAAAATTTTGAGAACTGCTAGTAGCTAGTACATTTTAACTGATTAATTAACAGAGATGGTCACTTCACCGAAATATAAACTGAGCAATCAAGATGTAAAAATGTGTTGAGAAGAAAAAAAGAAAAAAATTGCAAAATCTTTGGTATATGTATACAAGAGCATTGATAGCAAATTACAAAAGATTGTTATGAGAGGAAAAAATCAAAACGCATACAATTTAGTTTAAAGGAGAATTTTGGATTTTCAACACGAGCATTTTCTTCGAATTCTCCAATTGGGCTCTCCTGTGTCGTTGGGGTCACCAAATAAATCTCTATCAGCATCTACTTCTTCTGAAAGGGATCCATATGATAATGGAGAATACGAAGTTTAATGGCTTGCAAAATTGTTATTGATGCGTAACAAATCCCAACGATCTTTTAAACTTCGTATTCTCAATTATCATATGGATCCCTTTCACCATCTACTTCTTCTTGTTCTCCATTTTCATCAGTGTTAAGTGGTCCATCAATCGAGAAAAATCAGTCTTAACAATGAGTCAGAAGCACTGCATCTTTTAATCTAAGGAATTGACGATAAGAGAGTAGCAAACTGTTAAAAAGGCATGTCATCTTCTTGATGTAACTATCGCCAAAATCGTAAGTCAGCTTCATGCAAATCTGATGTCCCGGTGTTCGCTCAGAACACATTGGAGTGACTAAATTTGGGGCACAACTGTGGTTAATGAATCGGACAAAATTACCGATTCTGCGACCATCTATACAATACTTGGTTAAGACCTCAAGCCTGTGTTGCAATTCACACTGTGTAATTTTATTTCTGCAACGAGAACCACAGCCACTGTCCTCCGCAACAAGAGATTTACCCAATTAGAATTCTATGATTGAGGGACGGTAATTAATCACCCTCAGATAAAAATCTTACAAAGTAATTTTACCTGGCTAGTTTGGCACCCCGGAGAAATGCTCACTGATGAAAGTGAGAGGAAGCCTTTAAGTGCTTGCTACCAGTGAGCCAAGAATGTCCCCACCTCACCGTACCCTTTAAGACGAACAGAACAAATTATGTTAACTACACAAAATTAAATGATCAGTAAAATAATCATACTGCTACTCCATAAATGTTAACAAATTATGTTAACTACACAAAATTAAATGATCAGTAAAATAATCATACTGCTACTCCAGAAATGTTAACAAATTATGTTGACTACACAAAATTAAATGATCTTTTAATTCTTTGTGCCTAACCAAACTAGTATATCTTATGGTGCACCCAATATTAGGTAAACCATGTTCCTGTTCAGTCGAATCAAAATCATATGCACCAATATACTACAACTCCAGGAATGTTAATTAAATAAGATAGAAAGTAGCACGATCTCAAAGTAGACGATATAATACAAATAAGTAACTTATATGATGGGATAGACACTTACTGGTAGCAGCACTATGTGCGAATTATAACCTTCTGTCACGAAATCCCTGATACGGTGTTAACTATTCCGAGATCACACATTCCGAGGGTGTAAATAAACCATTGTTGTTTCTTTTTCTTCCTTTTCTTCTTCTTTTTGGTCGTCGTCTTCTTCTTCTTCTTTAGCAGCAGCAACTGAAATGACTTGATGATTATTCTTTCAACAGATTCTTCTTCATATTGCTTCATCTTTTAAGAGTCGGACTAAAGATTTACAAACTATCATTGACTTTGTTTCATATATATAGGGTTACGGTTAGGTTTAGGGTTAGGTTTTTTTACTATACAAATTTACCATCTACCCCAGGGAACCATATATATGACCCAGTAGAATGCGAAATTGGACTGAATATTTTGCAAAGATGCGTACACAATTGCTTTGTTATACCTTTACTTATGCCTGATGATGAGCCATTGAAGTGCCCTTGCCCGCACAACCGAGGGGAGTTTTGCTGGCAATATATAGCTTTCCAGAAAGCAATCAATACCATTTAACAAGAAACAAAGATCTTTTAACTCCTCGCAATTGTAGCTCTTAGACAAAGCAATTCCAATGAGTAACAAGATGATATACCCCTGTAGACATACTACCCTGGGCACCCAAACAGCAAGCTTCTTAGCGAAATGATAAGGGATTTATATGGGTGCGGCTTGTCAAGATAGACAATATGGTGAAATTATAAGTGCCTTGGCAAGCATGCCGAAGTGGAGAAGCATTTCTTGTATTCTATACAAACTTCACAGTCTGAATTCCTAAGGCGAGAAACCACCCATTGCCAGTTTAGCTCATTGGCAACTGTAAATCTGCAACGAAAGATGACTGGCAGGCTTAACAAGCCATTATACCACAAGTCAGTCATGGCAAGAAAACCATTTCTAAAATTCTTTCTTGTTCAATTGTTTCACAGCATAAAGCAGATCACTTGGTGAACAAAGGAATTCCAGTATTTCAAAGGTTTCTCATAATTACACTTATTGGGAGCCTACCAATAATTGTATGGCATCCGTGAAAAAAAAAATATGAAAGCAAAGAAATCTGTCCCCGGGAACATCGTTTAATTCTTAGCCGGCCTAGTAGTTAAAGTAACACCATTACGAGCACCCCAAAAGAAATCGTTTATAATGTGAATGTAACTCGTGCATTATCATTTCCTTACTTGCCTGAATTTACATTAGGTGACCAGCATAATTGTTGAGAGTTTATAGATGGTTCACGTTGAGCAGCTAGCATGCTCCTCTTATCTTGCGGGTGTATAAAAGTCGGATGCTTCCAAAACCAATATTAGTGCAAAAACAAATGAGCAAAAGAATAAGAAAGAAGTTAGCGATGGAAACAAATGAGACGTTGGAGAAAACTGTTCTAAGTAATGTTCAGGGTTGTCTTGCAGTGCACCATCTGGGTAACAATATTCTTGGGGATTGCAATGCAGTCTGAGAGCAACAACAATCATCGGTATGCTAAAACACACGGTCTATCCATCCTCACTCTTTTCGTTTTTCCCCTCTATTCTCTATTATTACTACTTCTTTAAAAAACCCAACCCATTTCACTCACAGTATGCATTTTTCATATTTCCGCCTCTCAATAATTGCAATGGCAATCACTAGCCCATTTCCCTCTATTTTTTTTTTCTAATGCCATTCTCAATCCTCTACACCAATTGTCTAATTATAGGGCCAACCAGCTCGTTTAACTGCCCTCCTCATTGTACTGGTCTGGCAAGAGACTTCTCAATACACGGCCTGTGGCAAATTAAGGCAGAATATAGCACCTCCTGCTGGGACACAACAACACCTGACAGCCCGAGATCCAAAGGATTCTTGTCAAAGATGACAAAAATCCTTCATTTTTTTTCTTATTATTTTCTAGGGTTTTCGTCTGTGTTTCTTCTTCTCTGTGACTCTCAACGATAAAAAGATGAATCATTTGATAAGGAAATCATGGAGTCTAAAGGGTTCTACTTCTTCTTCTTCTTCAATTCAGACAATGAAATGCTTTGATGAATTCAATGGGTTCTTCTTCTTCTTCATCCCATGATCAGAGGATTTCATGTTTCAGATCAATTCCTGTTTCCTCCCATTTCCTTCATTATGAGTAGTAACTGTTACTTCAAATTGACTGCATGTGCGTAGACTTAGGGCATATACTTTTCCCTTTAACTGATTAGGGTTCAGGGTTCAGCTTGAATTGTAATAGAAACAGCTTAGAAATCGAATATGAGGAGCTCCTACTGTGAATTGAATGGTATTTGTACTAAATTAGGGGTTGAGTTGTTTGTTTCTATGCTCATTTGCCGTGTGTGAAGTTCTAAATTGGTTTGTTTTCATTGAAAAACCAATTCAAAGAGCTTTGAGAAACCTCGTTCACGTTTACACGGGGATGGTCCAAGACCTAATTTTTGCTTAGGATGTTCTCCTTGAGTAACCTTAGTCCATCTTGAAAAGTAAAAACTGTAGTCCTATCATGAAGTAGTAGGAAAATCAATACTACTTATTTCTTGAATGGAGGTCATGTCGCGAATTTGGCCTTTTATTTGGTGAGGGTGTTAGGTACAGTACTTCTGCGGGTCTTTACATTCTTGGGGGAGCTACTTTCATGCTTGTAGTTGTAATTTGTCTAATTTTCTGTTTGAAATTGAAATTTTGTATTTGTTACGTATATGGTTTATGGCGATTTTCAATTTTCGGTAATGTTAACCAGATCTCATGCCATACTGTATTTTTTGTTTATGTACCAGCTTGCCCAGATTTTTTTGTCATTCTAGCAAATGGATGTAGAGAATGAGGAGGTGCTAGCTGAGGAAAACATATCTGAAAGAAGCAAAATGCTGATGTATCCATGCGACAATTGTCTGTTGCTAGTATGTTCAACACTTGTTGGGAAAGATAGCAGCATCCGCAAGGTTTTACTAACCGATCTACTCTTGTCAATCATACCACTAATAACATTATTATAAGCCTGACAAATAACACTCTTTATTCCTTTCTCTCTCTCTCTCTAGGAAATGCTCTATTGTGCCAATCATCATGTCGGAAGGTGCTACGTTCTCCTACATTTACATCACATTATATAAATCAGCTTAGTTGAAAGCTTGACGCAGTCATGCAGTGTTCTTCTGTTAGAGCCTAAATTGTGTGGTCCCTTTATTTAATTTGTAGGTGGAGAAATTTTTTGCACCTGGAAATCAATATGTCACGGCTGCAAAAGTGATTGTCCAAGTATCGGAGTATCCTTAGCGTTCTTCAATCAAAATCTTCTAGTGAGAAGCTTAGATGTACCCCTTCATTGTTCTACTATCTACATCAAACTCTTCTTGTCAGAAGTTACTTTTTCACTTAGTTGATACTGTTAAGTCGATGTAAATTAAATGAAAAACTTAATATTCTCTTTGTCCTGCACAGAAAATTACTCTCTACCAGAGTATCCTACTTTTAGCAGGCCATCTATTGTTGCTTGATCATTTATAATCATTTGCGTAAAACCCTATACAGTTTTTTTGTGGTTTCAGGCAGAGCATGGTCCTGACAGTCAGGTTATGCTTGTAATTGCTGGAGATGGTGTGGATGTGGAGGCCATCGAGAAGGAAATCGACTTGCAATTTGAGAGTCTCCCTAGGGAAGTTTTTGCTTCAAAAGTACGTTTCCATAACCGTGTTTGCTTGTGATATGGATGAGGTTAGCATTTATTATCAGCTCGTTTTAGATCCTAACACTACGCTTAAATAGAACAAACTGAAGACATGATATTCATCAAAGAGTATAGCCAAGTAATGGATCTTTATAGATGTGAGATTTGAAAATTTCAATATACATTGTATTTTTGGACTAAAATCTATGTTATAATAAACCTCCAGGCCATCTCCTTTTCGAATTTGTATGCCCCTGATCATCTGATGGTGAATGTTACAGATGCAAGGAACTGGGACGAATTCATCGAAAATGTAGGTAATCATGTTAAATTGGTATTTGAGCTTTTCATTACTCCTATCTTTGCATGCGAAACATGTCTTAAAAGTCAGACTATAGAAAGCTTAAGTTGCATCTTATGAAATACAGTACTTCCATATGAATTTTCTTCATATAAGAAAAGCTCAACCAGTCAACCTTCGTGTATTGTTGAGGAACTCACTTCAACAAATTTATGTATCTATTGCAGGGTTCAATCCTCGTGCAAATGGGCCAGACTAATCATGTTCTCCCTAACTTATGGTTGATGGTTACCATGGATGCTCAAAGCCATCTGAGCTAGGTGAAGTATAATTTTCGCCAACAAGAACATGAAATGGGGTCTGACTAGACGAATATCCATATCTTATTACCTTGTTGCTGAATTTTCTTTATCCATCCTTTCCAGAAGTAGGAGTCTAGGAGACAAATCTCAGAAAAGAGAAACTCTAAAAGTAGGCGTATGCCGCTTGTAAACGGCAAGCACATGGTATAATTCTTTTGTAAAAGGCGAAAGGATAGTTCGCTATGTACTATACCGCACGGTTGCGCGAACCTTTTGAGGAGGGAAACGGCCAACTATAGTCATTTTTTACGTCAGCTGAAACTTTAAATTCTAACACGGTGTCTAATAAGGAGATAGCTAGTAAAGGAAAAGACAATTCATTGACATGATTCACATGAACGTAAACTTTAACAACAATATGAGTCATGAGATGAATAAGACATGATAAAAATTGCGTTGATTCAATCAGTGTGTCCTCGTTACTCTCTCCATCGAAGTTTAGCTCTCTTAAGTTTAGCGCTTGGATATTTCAGCCAAGTTCGCTATGTCAAAGTTATAATCTGCCTTTCAGCCCTTGGATGTTTCCAAAGACTGGCTGTTTTAGGGGCCGGCAAAATTGTTAGAGAAGCCGGAAAACAATATTGCTATCTTAAGGTGTGTTATAAGGGGTGTCTAAAAACATGGAAAACTCTAAATTACCCTATTGATTTTCGGTTGGATTAAACCCTAAAATCCAACCGAAATTTGCTTGCTTTCCAGATTTTCGTC
>JAJJMA010318766.1:0-21415 GCA_023529015.1 Papaver nudicaule
TCGCTCTGACATGTACTTGGATATTCGCTTTGAAAACCTTTAATAAAATCTCTGGTTGATCTTATACTTACATGGTAGCGACTATGTTATTGACAACATCCTTATCATCTTAGCCAAATTCAACATAAATATCATAATACGTCGATAACGATTTATTTATATAATATACAGGTGCAACCAAAATGATATATGACACACTTTGAAATGTAAGATTGTTGGACTACACAATGCAGAGCTAATTGCCAATGGAAGCAAGAAGCCTAGTCAAGTAACTGTGCCATCTGCAGGATTCGAACCCACAACTACATGGCTGAGAACCATGTGCTCTCCCATTTAAGCTAAGATAACAAACACCATTTCCTAGAGTAAGTGGATTTTAATATAATGAGATTTATTGTGATGATACCTAAGCGAATATGATTCACAGGGGCATAAAGGGATGCCTAGTAGAGAATTTACCTTCATCTTTGACAAAGTAGATTGTAAATCTCTTGAAAGGCGCGACGGCAAGTTACCAGAATCATAAAATTCAAAAATATTCACATCACAATGTTATGTGCATACCAAGGCACAAAGGCAAATATTCATCTGAAGAATTATCAAAAAAAGAAGAAGTAGAGAATTGAATGTCAGTTATTAATACATATGCATAAGAGGAGAGAACGACTAAATCACCATAGCCATTAAGTACTTGTTATTGCACTCTATCCAAAGAGGCATTGAACCCGTATCAGTAGCAAATTCAATTAACTTCATACATAAGCGTGAGCTTCGTTGCTGGTAGTTTGGACCACTTTACTGTGGAAACTACCTATATGGTACCCTTCCCAATCACGAAAAATAAATCCAACATGCAAACCTTAGGAATATCATACCAACGTATATAGCTATTGAATAAACGGATTGGCCCGTCACGACGTAAATATAAATTACATCAAAACAATAAGGTACCACTAAGCCTTGATGGAGTTCAACCACTCCACGTCTGTAGCTTAAGAAAATGAATCAATAGTAGAAACATCACTACCATTTAATGTGAAAATTAACTTATCATCAACAAATATCACTGTTCTAACTTAAATACCTTTTGTAGGGACTAAATGGCGATCAACTGTCAGCGTATTATCTTATACAACTCCGCAGTCTTATAAAACCTGGAATTCACAAAACATTTTTTGCAGAAACACCTCGATGTAAAACTCCATCGACAGTCCAAGTATTCCAGCACAATCATTTTCAGAGAAATGAAAAGATTAAACCATATATAGTTAGAAAGTGGCAAACAACATGCCATAAGTCCTTGTAGGTGGCCATACATAACATTGATTATAGTTGTGGAATAAACCTGAGAGTTGATCTATAAAGTTTGCATTGATTATAGTTGTATCCATGACCTAGCCGTCATTTGGACGCCTACCTCATGTTTCTGCTTTGATTGTATCCTCTATAAACTTCTACGGAACGACGTCAACTCCTTGCATTGTTTCGTTTGTTGCGTGTGAGTATACATGTATGCACAAACGAAAATTACTATCAGAGCTTCTAAGATTTGAAATGGCCTTAAAATTCCATAATCGATTGAATGAATGCAATCTTGCAACTACAGTAAGAAAAAACTTGTTAAAACTGTACTTCCCTGCATTATTGTGTCCTCTGTGTGACTCTCATGCGGGTAGTTTTCCGGTCTGTTGCTTTGAAGCCTACATTCCTCCGATATCTTCAAATCTTGCATGTGAGGGAGCTACAATTTTGCCAATAAAATTCTATCACCGGAAAGTTTTAATTTGAACCATATATGTTTTACATCCTACAATAGAGGCTAAATTGCTATTTAAAATTTCGTTCAGGTCCTAATTCCATACACCCTACAGAAAATGTTCAAACAAAACCCACAAAACTGAAGGCTCGGTTTAGTCATACACAAATTCAATTTTTAAAAATTGTAAATAAGAATCGAAAATTGCAAAGAAATACTGAGAGATAAATTACAATACGAAAGGCTTAGAGACATCTTTACATCTTGTCAGCTTTGGTATGTATAATATTAGTCACCTAAAATTGTTTGCAACCATTCTTGTAAATTCTCTGCGATCATAGCACCCCACTTTTAGCATTATTGGTAAAAGGAAATAACACTAAAACCAACTAAAATTCCTTTCCCAACAAATTATCGAACACTTCATGTGCATTTACTGTAAACCCATCCTTTTACAAAATACACTAAAGTGTCTCATAGAAATCAAAGTAGAGAAAAATATAATAGACAGAGAAGTGAAGAACATTATCCTATAGATTAACCGTTGAGTGAATACTGAATTGAATGAAAAGCTATTATGCATCTAACCAAGTTTCACGCCATTATCATTTGATCACTGTAAGCTGTATTGAAAAATCAAACGGGACAAAAGAGTGTTAACTTGTATAAGAATACACCCTAACCAAAACCAAAGTACACAGTAAATTATAATCCTAAAGGCATGAGACTAAATCCCAATCCTAAAAACAATAACCACCGTTACGGCTTATATAAATACAAAACTTTACCTTGTTTTTAATCTAAGTAAAAATTGAAATGCCTACAACCGACCATATGAAACCAATAAAAGCATTTGTACATAAAAAAAATACTTGGAAGAACTATCAAATATATTTAAGATCCTTATAAAGACATAGAGAGGAAAGAGAGGTATTGTAACATGACGCGCAACGGCTAACTTCGAAATATAAACTGACTTCCCATGTAATGTTGCATGTCTGCAAAAGGAAAATAAATTAATCCGTTCAATAAACATGGAAATTAGAGCCTTTTGTAACTACATTAAAGTCCGACCAAAAAAGATATATCAACGGAAGAGGAATAGAGGGTGCAGAAGCTCTTTTGCGGGTTCCCTGCAAAAATAAAGTCAGTGTACATCTGTAATAGAATACAGGACATCTGTAAACATATAGTCAAAAAGAAATGCTTTGAACCAAATACCCAATTTAATAATTCCAAAAACAAAAAAATCTTAGTGCAAAAAAAAAAGCTAGAAAAGCAAAAATACCTTGCAAATAGGGATCCCACTAATACTTTCTCATGCCTGCCAAATAGCAATTGATAATGACAATCTAGCATTCATTGAGACAAATCAAACATAATTCGTTTCTCGTAGCAAATGTTTTACAATATTTCAATCTAGATTCTTGATTGATTTGAGAACTCATTGCAATCTCAACAAATCCAATCTATGACAAACTATATGAGCCCCTAGAAACGTTTCATTGAGAAGAAGGGTAACTCCATAACGGCTTGTTCATTGAAAACATGGAATAAAATGATCATATTGTGCGCTTCCAGGATTTACAGTTGTGGGAAAGAGGCGAGTGAAATAAACTAACTGGAAAAAGTTTGTTTTGTAATTCGCAGCAAGCGGCAGTACATGTTAAGGATGATGACAATGATGATGATAAAGAAGGTGATGCAAAAATGAGAGGTAATTCTAATTTAACAATAAAAGCTGGTGTCTAATTTTTTTCATAAATCCTAAGTAAATTAAAAAGAAATCATTTCTTACCACTTTCAATCTCTTAGAATCTATCGCATTGCGTAGTATCAAATGCCCAATTGTCTTAACTACGTCTAAACCGACACCCACAGAAAGAACCCACAAAAATTAAACCTAATTTTTAGTACCACACACTCAAATTACAAACCAAAATTGAAACTTTTGTATTAAAAATCATAGAGATTAGAGATTCAGAGAGGGGGAGAGGTCGAACCAAACCTGAAGTATCCTATTTGTTTCAACTCTAACATGACCTTTGATTCCCTGTTTACCTTTCCCAAGTCCTTCGCCTTCTTCCCATCCCTACAACACAAAAAACCCCTTTCTATAAAAAATCAAATGAAACAAAAACCTAACAAATGTTTCAACTTTTGGGTAAGTAATTGAGAAAAAATAGAGATTTTTCGTTACCATTGTCTGCATGAGACGAAAAGAGTGAAGAATTTCGATGTCGAATAAGAGATTTATCGAATCTTGGTTGAAACCAAATTGGCTTACATCACTTACTTTTGCCATTATTGGATCAAGTTCTGTTAATGACAAATTCAAGCAGTGGCAGAAGGAAAGAGCATCATAGAAGAAACCCAAACCAAATCAAATTTTCTGAGCATCCAAATCTCAAGTTTTACGGATAACGCAATAGAAAATGGGGGAGATGGAAGTTACTTCACGAATGATAACAGTGGGGTGGGTAGAAAATGAGACGAATCGGTTATATAATTCCCTTCGTATTAATTACCGAGTGAAAATTGGAGAATAAATAGGGGAATTAAACATAGGGGAGTAAATAAGCATATTAAGTAGCGCATGGATGGAGGATAAGCGTTGGATCGATTCATAGAAGTCTACACTGGGGGAGATTGGAAGATCCTAGCCACCACTAATACAAACTGGAATGTATCCTAGCCGTCCCGTGATTCAGAAAACACTTCTGTTTTGTAAGTATAGATTAACCCCCAACTAAAAATGAGCATATCCCAATCGAGGATTCTTAAAAATCGGTTATTTGCATGCCCAACCCAGTTAGTCTGAGGATTCTTTAAAATTTGTTACCTGTATGCCCCAACCCAATCGATTGACTAATAAAAAAAAGTAAGGGCAATTACAAAACCATCACACAATTAAGAGTCGATTTACAAAACCATCATACTGTTGCAAGCAATTTGCAAAATAATCATACTGGGTCCACTACTCCGTTAACCTTAGAGTTAAGTCATTATTGATGGTAAAAAATTCACTGTTACTACCTAATTGTCCCTAAGGAGGGGATGGTGGTGGGTGTTGGTGGTGCATGGGTTTAGAGTTGGGTGGTAGGGGTTCAGTTCAGGTGGCCTTGGTTCAGCTCAGGTGGTCGTGAGGGTTCATGTGGTGGTGTTAGAGGTGTAAAACGTGTCGGCACAACATGGCACACGGCACATGAAGGAGTGCTTTCACGTGATATGTACCGCGATGTGTTGTGCCTACAATATTAACGTACCATGGCGTGCTGTGTTTTTTCAGTCAAAACAAAGCACGGCATGGTACATGGGCACAACACATGAATTAGCGTGCTGTGACGTGTTGTGCTGTGCTGGCACACTTAATTTACGTCTTCCTAAAAAAATATTTTTAAATATTTATATAGCTCATAATTTAATAAATTTTCATGTTTTTTTTTGCTAGGAAAAAGGAATGCATTTTTTTTTTTTGATAAAGGAAGCTTATTATTGAATTTACGTTGCAAGATTACAGCTATAATCCTTGGCTACCAAATCCAAAATCCAAGGATCAATACTACCTAATTGTTCAAAACTGTAAGCCTTATTGCGACAACGTTTTGCTATTTCGTCAGCAACACTATTGCCTTCTCTTTTGACATGAGAAATGGCACAAAATTAAATGACTGAACTAAAAACTGAATGTCACGGATATGCTTCCTGTTTTCCCATCTCACAAGGGGACAATTAGCTTTGATGGACTTCACAACTACTTCTGCGTCCGCCTCAATGATGATGCTTTGCAGCTGCAACTTCAGTGCCCACGCCAATGCTTCTTTGATCCCCAAGCATTCTCCTTATTCTGCATCTAGGATTCCTTCATAGTATTCGCCTTTTGTTGATCCTGCAAAAACAGAGTCATCACGAGAAATTAGTCCTACACCCAACTTACCAGTATCCATGGCATAAGATGCATCAGTATTGATTTTTGTGGTTCCTGCATTAGGTGGAGTCCAAGTTATTGAATTGTTTCTCAAACTTGGCAAACTGAAAGCGCTAAATTCTCCAGAGAGTTGGAAGTTTCTTATGTGGTATTAAGCTCTAGCTGCTGTTGATCCAGGAAGTAGATTTTTTCCTTGATATACATGCTCACATCTTTCCTTCCATAGTATCCAGCAACCCACCATTACTCTGATGCTCCATTGCAGTTGAAGGTCAGAGTTTTGATTGCTTAGCTTTTCAAACCAAGAAATGATCCATTGTTGCACTGAAGCAGAATTTGTTATAACTTGACCAATATTGACATTCAGGATTCCCCATGTAGCTCTCGCATGATCACACTCCATAAGCAGATGAAGCAATGACTCTTCTCCCTTTTTGCAGATTGTACAGGTTGTGCAGATGTCTTTCTTGACTCTTGCTAACAGAACTTTGGTTTGGACAATATCTTTCAGACATTTCCAAATGAATATCTTAATGCGGTGTGGGGCTCTAAATTTCCATAGCGCTTTCCAAATTTCTGTTGGAACCGGATCATTTGGTACTGGTATGTTGTACTGCCCATTCGTGACTGATTTGTACGCACTTTTCACTGAGAATCTACCATCTCTGGCTGGTTTCCAAATGATTACATCCTCTTCCTCATGACAAACTGCCATACTTAGGATTTTGTTAGCAATATCAGGACAGAACATAGCTCTTACCAGATTGGTGTTCCAGCTGTTAGAATTGTTCATCATCAGCTCATTAACCCATCTCAGTTGGTGATAGAAAGTGCATCTTGTAGTAACTAATCCGTCATGTCCAATTACCCAACAGTCCATCCAAATATTTGTATTCCTCCCATTGTTCACCAGTTTGATGTAGTTTTTTTTAAGATTGCTGAGTCCTTCTTCAATCCCTTGCCACACATAGGAAGTTTCCTCTTTGTCCACACTAGTGTGTATAAATTCTTCATTAGGAAAATATTTCGCCTTTAATATACGTACCCACAGTTCATCTGTTTGTGTTGCTATCCTCCATGCAATTTTTGTGAGCAAAGCTTTGTTTAGGGCTTCCAGATCTCGAAATGCCAATCCTCCAACCTCTTTAGACTTGCATAGAGATTGCCATGAAATTAGGCAGGCACCCCTTCTTGATCTGTATCCCCACCAGAACTTTCTTTCCATGCTTTCAAGTTCAGATAATAAAGTCTTTGGTAGTTGGAATGTACTCATTTGATATGAGGGAATTACAATGAGTACGTGCTTGACCATTGTTGTACGTCCTCCTTGATTTAAAGTTTTGGACTGCCCATCTGTGAAGCGCTTTTCAAAAGAGATTTTGATGTCTTCAAATGCTCCAGTCTTGTTTTTTCCTATAATCAAAGGAGAACCAAGATACTTTTCTTTATTGTTCATGTACACAACTCCAAGTGAACTTCTGATTTCTTCACATAAAACAGCAGACACCCCTGCACTGAAATGTATCGCAGACTTGTCATAATTGATAACTTTCCCTGATTGTTCTCCAAACTGCTTCATAATGAGTTTAAGATGGTTTACTGATTCCACATTGGCTTTTGTAAAGATCATACAATCATCTGCAAAGAGCAGATGATTGATTGCTGTGGCTTCTCTTGAGAAAGAGTACCCTTCAATATACTTGTTTTCATGTGATGCACATAAAGTTCTATACAAGAACTCCATTGCAAGTATGAACAGGTATGGAGATAATGGACCGCCTTGTCGAATTCCTCTTGTGGGTTGAAATTCTTTACAGGGCGAGCCATTGAGGAGAACAACCAATCTTGTGGTACTTATACACTGATGTATCATTTGACACCAGTCATTTGAAAATCCAAAACTCTTTAGAACCTTCATTAGAAAGCTCCATTCCAATCTGTCGAACGCCTTAGACATGTCAAGCTTAAGAGCCAGCCACCCTGTGTCACCATTCTTCTTTTTCATAGAGTGAATGATTTCTTGAGCTATGATTGTGTTATCTTGTATGAGTCTACCAGTAACATAAGCAGCCTGGTACGGTCCAACAATTCTTGCCATTAATGGCTTCATTCTACTGACCAGTATTTTGGATATAATCTTGTAAGTTGTGTTGCAAAGACCAATTGGTCTAAAATCTACTGGAAGCATTGGTTTCTTCTTCTTTGGAATCAATGAGATAAAAGTTTTGTTGACTGATTTAGGCATGAACTTAGAATTGAAAAACTGCTGAACCATTGCACACACTTCTGCTTTGACTGTATTCCATTGTGTCTTGTAAAATCCTGCAGAGAAACCGTCAGGGCCTGGTGCTGACCAATTTTCCATGTTTTTTAGTGTTGCTACAATCTCCTCTGTAGTTGGCATCTGTAGTAATGACTCATTTTCTGCTTCTGACACTAAACTAGGAAGGACATTATACTGCTGATCTTCAATAATTACGTTTGAGGTGGTGCTGATGTTCTTAAAATGAGTTGTGAGAAGTTCAGCTATGTCATTCCTTGAAGTCACCCAAACTCCATCATTATTCTTCAGGCTATCAACATTATTCCTCATCTTCTTACGATTTGTAATAGTATGGAAATATTTCGTGTTGTAGTCCATATCGTTCATAAAGTTATCTCTTGATTTCTGCTTGTTAAAATCATACTGAATTTTATGCCATTTTTGAATATCTGAATGAACCTGCAGAATTTCAGATGAGCTTGCTTCAGTTGCTGGTAGAAGTTGTAGTTCACTGAGTCGATTTTGCAGACAATCAACTGTCAAATTAATGTCACTAAAGTAGTTACGATTCCACTGAATAAGAGCTTGTCTCGTAAACTGAAGCTTTTTAGCAAGAATGAACGCCGGAGAACCATTCACTGATTGTGCCCATGCATTAGCTATTTGAACTGCGCAAGTTTTATCGTTCAACCAGGTATAAAAGAATTTAAACGGCTTCCAGAGCTTTTCTTGTGTTGAGTCTGCAACAAATAGGATTGGGCAGTGGTCACTGCCTAATTGATTGAGATGAAACAACTTTGAAGCTGTGAAGTAATTGCACCAGTCCGCATTCACCATAGCCATGTCTATTCTTGACTTTTTGTCACCAGTGCCGGAGTTGTTATTTGTCCAAGTGAAATCCCTTCCAGAGTATCCTATATCTTCAAGACCAATGTTTGTAAGCATTGCTTGAATACCAGCATCATTAGTGAAAGAAGTACTTGAAGTAGAAGAAGAAGTGTTAGCTTGATCATTTAGATGAATGTTCAAACCACCTATAAGTACCCATGGCTGAGCAATATTCTGTCCAAGATCTCTTATGAATTCCCACTGCTGTCTCTTCTTTTGGTTGTTTTGGTAACCATATACACAACTTAGCAACCATTCTGGTTTACTTGGATCAGCCTGAACTAATACATGGATCATATTGTTTTCACTACTAACCACTTCACAACTAAAACCTGATTTCCACATAAGAACTAGACCACCGGAAAGCCCAACTGAGTCTAGAATATTAATGTTAGGGAACCCGAATGGTTTAAGTAATGGCCTAACTTTATCACTAGACAGCTTAGTTTCACACAAAAAAATTATATCAGGATCTTGGGTACGAATTAGGTCTCTTAGATGGTCTCTAGTGGCTTGGGTTCGGAACCCCTGAACATTCCATGATAATACCTTCATATTTAGAATTGCTGGATCACAAATGAAACCAGCTTTAAATTGGTCTGAAATAGAGTAGCCAAAGACTGATGAAGTCAGCTGGATCACCAATGAAACCAGCTTGAGTGCTTTCAGATAATGAGTGTATGGTTTCCTACTAGGAGTTGTACTACGCTGAGTATGCACTAATTTATGCTTATTTCTATCAATAAATGCTTGGATGACTATGTGAATTATGCAATATGCAAAATAAAGTATGGCAGTAATAAAAGCATGCGAGCATTCAAGACTTAAGGTGCATGAAATTAAACACACAATTAATGAAATACTATGATTAATGATTGTGACACTGAAAGCTAAAAATTTGTTAGAGCAATCATAAAAAATTAATGCATCAGTGATTTGAATGAAATAATGATGTAAAGTGTGAAAGGAGATTTTGTAAAATACCTTCAACTCCTTTGTTATGCCACCAGATTGTCCAGTCATTCCAACCAATTGATTTCCATTCTCTGTGGTTATTTGAGCAGGTGCTGTTGCCATGAGAATATCATCATCTTGTAGGTCACTTGAGCTTTCTGAGTAGCTATGGGTGGATATAGGAACATTGGAAGTCCTGAGTCTTTTTACAGATCTTATCTGTGGGTTGTCTCCCTTTTTTCCTTCTTCTATCATCATGGTTGTGCTGCTAGTCATAGTTATCCCTTCGATGGCCATTCCGTCTTTAGGTGGGACGAAAGCCAGAGCTTTACCACCTCTCCTTGATGCTTGTTTAGTGGTGGGAATAATACTTCTAGCAGGCCTCTGTGTAACTTTTTTAGTGTAGCTCATATTCTTTAGCAATAGAGGTTTATCATGCATTTCTTTCAAGTGTGCTGCCATATCCTTGCATTTGTGACGATTGTGCATAATCACATAGCAGTGAGGACATACCTTGTGTGCATGTTTTTCATAAAAGAACTTCAACCAGCGAGTGATACCAGCTGCTGTTGGGACCAGTATTCCTCTTCGCAGTGGTGCAACAAGGCTTAGTAGTACACAAACCTTAAAAAATTCTCCTGTCTCTGGTAGTCCTTCTGATGGATATATAGCAATAACCTCTCCCATCGTTTCTCCTATTTCTTCCACCACTTTCTGGTTCATATGCTCAGGTAGCATGAGTTTGATTTGGATCCAGAAACAATGTTTGTCCCATTCCAGTTCTTGATATATCATTGTTGGAGTGTAGTCCTGCACAACTAGCATATGTCCATTTACACTCCAAGGTCTTTCTTCCCAAACCTTGTCCAGATGCGTCCATTCTTTGAAAGTGAATATCATGATATTCCTCTCCACCTCCATGATTTGTACAGCTTCATCTTCCGGAATAAAGGGCCAAGTATATTTGATTGAGTCTTCAACCACCTTGACTGACATCTTTCCTTCAATCATCACCTTTCCGATGAGCATTATCTCTGAGTTTTCGTCACCTCCATCTGAATCAATATTAACTTCCTTGAGCTTAGTGGTAATCTCAACCACTGGCAACTCATGATCCTTGGTTTGTTCTTTGCTAATGTTGGTTGACATATTGGGAGATTTTTTGTTTTCGGCTTGTATGTCAGGATGAAGGTATTGATAAGATGGAAAGACTGATTCTTTAGGGTTTATAATGGTTGTTTTAGATTCTCTCATTAAGTGGTATCTATCGTATATGCACCAATGCATATTTTCCGGAGTGTGAGATATTCTGTTGCCTATACCTAAGCTGTAACAACTGTGATAGGTTGCGGATAAGGTGAGATATAGCAAAAATATAGGAATTTGTTTATGACTGAATCTTCTTTTCTTTGGAAAGTCAGTGCGAAGATCACTACTTTTTTGAATTTCTTTGTTGTACCGCCAAGACCTGGATCTGAAACTGAGAGTTGAAATCCATTTTTTGAGGTTGAAAAACCAGAAGATGATGATATTCCACGGCAACATTGCTTCCAAAAGCATTGTACCTGTAAAAGCCAAAGCTATAACCACAAATGGATGATGAACCAAAGCCATTATATGACTGAACAATCTGTTTTCATAACCAGGAGAAGAAAGACTATTAGCAGTTCATATCCAAAGTTATAATAAAGCTAAGCAAAGAAACCACAGATAAAATCGATGATTATAAGGTGAGATGAGATGCACTGATACTAGTGTTGTGAAATTAATCTAAAAACCATATTAAGACTAAATGAAATCACTGTAGATGGTGTTATACTGATTAAGTGATGGATTGTTTATGATGTGCTTACCATATGATAATACAGGAAAAAACAGAATGAAGAGGTTGTTTATGATGTGCTTACCATATGATGATGTAGAAAAAAGAATTAATGCATAGATGATTGTACAACTGTCTATGGATGATTTTTGGATGACTATTGATCTAAAAAAAACTATGATGCGTGATCTATAACCTTGATTAATCTAAACATGAAGCAAGGAATCAAGATCATGAAATCTGAGAGGGAAAATTATTCAAAATCGCCATGCGACTTTATCGGAGCAGGAGAGAGGGGTATGAAAAAAAAAAAAAAAGGAATGCATTTAATAAAATCAAGGTTTACATTGTTTGAAGGAAATGCGGCGTGATGGCATTCCATACACCTGTGATTGCATTTCTTCTACAGAATTTAGCTGCTTTATCAGCTAATGATAGGAAATGAAAGTTTCTACTAACGTTTTCAAATAGAAAAGACCCAAGATGACTGCTAAGATGTAAGCAATCATCTAGAACTGCATTACTAGTCCAGCTAGTCTGGAGAACTTTATTATTAAGATAATTTACTATATTCTTAGAGTCACTACAGATGCAGACATTCTGTAGCTCTAGCTCCCTTGCCCATTGCAGTGCCGCCAAAATTGCCAGGCTTTCTGCTTCTTCCGCATTTCTGGCCAAATCCACTACCTGTAATAAATTTTCATGTTATTTATAATAAATGTTGTGTTGTAGGGTTTATGGCCCATGGATGTGCGGTTCATCTAGAGAAATAGGTTTCCCCTTTACTTGTATATAAATGATATTATATCTATGTAACTATACACATCTATCAATGAGATATTCTCTTTCTCCATCTTTTCTACTTCTTTACGTTATCATGCACGAGCCCAAACCCTAGAGCAGTGGCCGTTTTTTTTTACAAAGCCTTCCATAGAGCTAAGTTTGATTTATTTTATTATTGTTTTTAAATTTCTTATCCCGTTCGTAACATAATTACTCTCTCACAATTTTTTATTCATTTATTTGCTTAGCACACGCACAATCACTAAAAGCTAAATCGGGTTTTCTACTGTTCGAGCTGTCTGTATGATCTCCTCGCTTTCTTCACAAGAGTCAGACTGCCCGATACCCCAAAGAGGTATTCCTAAACGAATCCATTTATTTCATATATACCATGCATTGTCTCATGTTCTGAATGTTCTTTTTATATGATGTTGACTTGAATCACATGATGTTATGACATATGCTCGGTAATTAATTTGTCCTATTTGATATCCATGTTTTCTAGAATCTTATGCTAGACTAAGCCAAATTAAGTCAGGGAGAGACTATCCCATATCCAAGAAGAGTTTTGTGTTGACTTGGTAAAATCATCCGTAGTAGAAACGGCAAAAGCTACTGATTATTTAGGTTTTCTTTCGTGTTTTCAATAAGTTAAAATTAGGAAGTCGCATAACAGGACGACACCTCTTCTGACCACATGGGCCTGTGTCATAAAGCGGTCACTGGCCCTGTACAGCTGCTGAACATACCCACCTATCCGTTTTCAGTTGACTGGACCTCCACCTAGTCCGATCCCGTTCCCGGTTAGTCGGATCCCGTCCCCGGTCCAGCCTTCGGTTATTTGGTATGTCATAACTGTGGCCTTTGGTTATTCAGTTTGGGCCCAGTTTGATGTAAGTCTACAGAACCGAGCCCAATTTAGTTGGTTAGAGCCCAGTTTGGTTGGTTTGTTTAGGATTTGGCCTAAATTTGCGTATGTCCGTTCTGTTTAGGGGTGAGCAACGGACTGACGGATGCGGATTAGGGGTCACCCGCGTCCAATCCGTCAAATGGTGCGGATTGGAAAATCCATCCGTGTCCGCACACATCATCCGCGGATTTCAAATCCGCGGATTTGCGGACGGATGAGGTTTATCTGCGGTTTTGAACAGAAAAAAAAAATACACAAAAAACTAAATCAGATTTAAGAAATGAATATTGAAGATCAAAACTATTGAAATGAATCAAAAATACAATCAAAATTAACTGGAGATACTCAGAGAGCTAAGAAAATTAAAACATTCATCAAAACATCAAAACCCACCTCTTCTTCTCCTCCTTTCTTCAAAACATTCATCTGATCTTTCCAAACAGAAAACACCCTATCTCCACCATTACCTAAGATTGGAATAAAAGGCATCCCACCACCACCATGGTGGATAAAACTAGAACCACCACCAGTTTCTAATGCAATAGACATTCTAGAAAAACAAAAACTTTTCCGAAAAAAAATCTACAAAATTCTCAGATGAATTTTGAGACAGACCCAATATTCTGATTCCAATTTTCAAGCTTTAAACATGGGTTTTGTTTTGAGATTAAAATGAGATAAGGAGTGCCAGGTGTCTCCGCCTTCTTGTTCTTCTCAATTACCAGGTGTCTCCGCCTTCTTGTTCTTCTCAATTGATTTGGCAGAGAAGAATGGGTATCTAACATCCAAAAATGAGATACAAGAAATCAATTTTTCTCATTCTACTGAATGGATCTAGGTTAACCTCGAACCAACATTGGTTAATCGATTAAAGTATACCTGATCCAAACAAACAAGATTCGTCAAATAATAATTAACCAAACAAAAAAATCCTTCAAAAATTGCATGAACAAAATAAAAAAATTGATTTATACTTTTGAGTTTATTGATTTTGCCATCATGAGCAGCGTTGAGAAAGATGAGAGCTGTAAACAAAGGAAGAAACAAGCGGATTAGTAACTTCCATATGGTAACGAAGAAAAGAAAGAGTGAGAATAGTCTAGGGTTTGGTACGAACTTGCAGGTCCAAAATACTCATCCATGGCGACAGAAGAAGAAGAAAGAAGAAAGAGGGAAGAATCGCAGAGAGAGAGAGGAGAAGAAATGGCGAAGAAGGCTAGATCTGTTTTCTGATTTTTCTATATATATGGGTAGTTTCCCTAAATATCCCTAGGGTTTTCTGATAACTACGAAAATACCTGCGGATTTGCGGATAATCCGCGGATTAAAAGAATAACTCGCGTCCGGTCCGCCAAATGGTGCGGATTGGAAATTCAATCCGTGTCCGGCCCATTGCTTCAGCGGTTTGGGTTTCACCCGCACATTTGCGGGCGGTTGCGGGCTCAATCCGCGGGTCCGGACATTTTGCTCACCCCTAGTTCTGTTTTTAGATATACGTACGAAGTCAGAACCAAATCATGTTTTGGTCCCCTGTTTGGTCTTGTCCTATACTTGCACGGTTAACCTATATATTTGTTTGTTACCACCACAGTTAACCTTAATATGTGTATGGCTTAGTGGACCTTTATTTTATATATTTTTATTTTGCTCTTATTTATTTTTTTAATATGAGCATGAGCATGAGCACGTGCATTTTTGCATTTCATATCGCATCGTCAGATGTCCGATTTTTAGCGAAACATGTGGCTAGTAAGCTGAACCCGTGCCTTGGGTCTTATGGGAGTTACCAGCTGAACCACCACAAGCCTTAGCCTAGTACCGAAAAAGACTAGTTTAACTATGTCTGAGGTATATTTTGCTAAAGTAACCCAAGCCTACCTGAGAATTAGTGGAACCTGCATGCATGTAGTTAAACATAGACACTTGACCACTAGGTTGACTTAAGCATTTCATTTTATGCTATGTTGTGAAACCTTTTGGTGTACAAATTGTGTTTATCATGCTTGCCTTTGATTTGGTTTGCTAGTATTTACACCATGCTTTGGTTTGCTAGTCTATGATACCATGCTAGGCTTTGATTTGACTGGCTAGTCTGTTACACCATGATTTGGTTTGCAAGTCTGTCATGAGAGTAATCGATCATTCTGGATCCCCGTATAGTAATTCTGTATAGAAGTAGTAGTCCAGCCCGAGTTGCTATACCCAACAAGTTCTCGTAGTGGTTAGCACGAGCTTTTCATAGACTATTGTTACAACCCATTGGTTCAGTCCACAGGGCATGTAGGCCCTATGCCCAATTTGTACACAAGCTCACCCTATTGGGCTAGTTCATACGTTCAAATGGGCCTCCATTATGTTACAGTTGTTGTGCCCACATACTTTGTTTGTAGCAAGGCCTCCAAAATTATACGGTCAAAGCAGGGCCTTTATGTTAATAGAAAGGCCTTCAATATTTTCTTCGTAGGGCCTCAAGTAGTTTAGTTCTCTGGGCTACCACTATCGGACTGCAACATTATTTTGCCTACATTAGTTTTGTATGAGATACAAATCTTTCCTACCTGAAGCACTGATTATAGTAAACACTCGGTTGACTATTCTGGTAACTTTATGAATTGCTTGCTTCTCTCGTATGTTTACTTTTTCTGATATCATGTGCTTGGTTACTATTTGTACATATTAGTTGTTTATTTTCGATCAATGTTATATGTACTTTTTAAATGTCTAGCTGATAGTGGAACCACCAACACTATCTTCAGAAATAGGTAATTGTTTGTTGACTCGAACATTTTACAATACCTCTGTGACTACGATGATTGGATCATCTCAAGTTATTATTGGGCTAGGTAATGCTCAATTATTGTTGCCAAATAGCACAACGATTAAAGTCACAAAAAGCTCTATATGCACCTAGAGCTAAATCGCACCTTGTTGAGTTTCAAGGATATCCATGCAAGCAGTTATCCTTTGGAAACCAAATGTGAAAATGGAATTAAATAATATTATCCCTAATGCAAAGAAACACATTTAGAGAAATTAATGAGTCACTCTAGTGGTTTGTACACCACTAAGGATTGTCGAATCCCATGTTTTTTTACCAAGAACTGTTGAAAACTGACTCTTACAAGCTTTGGCACGATCGATTGGGGACACCCAAGTCGTTATATGATGATTTGTGTTTTCAAAGAACTCACACATACATCCATTTTCTAGATTGTTACAATGAAGAGTAACATTGTGCTATTCAAAGTAACGGATGCACAATTTTTGCCTTCTAAAGTAAGTGAAGTGCAATCTTCGCCTTCTAAAATAATTGAAGGGTATTTTTCTCCCATGTTGTCCTTGTCGAAGGCACATCACTCAATTTTCCAAAGCTTATTCTTTAAGCAAAGACAGGATCGAGACCATCCTATGCTAAAGATATCAAAGAAAACATTCCATTTTTACGAAAAATACAAGGTGATATTTGTGGACCTTTACTGCCAGAATGCGGACCATTCATGTATTTTATGGTTCTGGTTGATTCTTTTGTCCACAAGAAATGCTGCATTTGCAATGCTCCCAGCACATACTATACGTTTAAGTGCTCACCACCCTGATTATCTAATTAAGTCTATCAGACTTGACAATGCTGGAGAATTCACATCTAAAGGATTTTATGTCCAATGAAATTGACATAGAGCATCTCGTACCCCATAAAAACTCAAAATGGTCTCGCAGAGGCTACCATCAAAAGGTCTGGATGATAGCTAGGGCACTGGTTATGCACTACAACCTGCCTGTTACTGCTTGAGGGTACGTCATATTGCAAGCAGCCTTACCTATTTGCTTTATACCCACAGCTGCTAGCCAACCATTTCATGCGTACCAGTTGGTAACTGGATATGAGCCTGATATTTTGTATTTACACATATTTACGCATTTTTGGTTGTGTGGCATATGTGCCTATTATGCCCCCACAGCGTACTAAGATGGGTAAATAAAGACGAATAAGTATTTATGTTGGTCCAATTTGAACCTTTGACAGGTGATCTCTTTACCGCTAGATTTGCGGATTGTCACTTTGATGAGACAACCCTCTCGTCGTTAGGGGGAGGTAAGGAAAAGGATTACCCAAGGGAACGACATGAATTGTCGTGTCTCATCTTGATCCCCGCACTTCATGATGTGAAATTGAAGTGAAAAGAATTATCGATATTCAGAAAATGGCTGTTTTAATTACCTGGTGCATTTACTGATATCACTAAAGTGACGAGATCACGAATACCAACTGCAAACGTGCCTGCAAGGTTAGAAATCCTTAACTAAGGAAATACACCATAAATTAAGGTGTTGCAACTACATTTTGTAGAAGTGTGGTTGAGGCTGTGGCTCCATCAAGAAAGTTTGAGAGACCACCAGGTTCGATTAATACTCACCTAGAAAGAAAGTGGTTGAGTATGGCACAGTCTAACTATTTATGTCATCTGAAATTATCTCATAATATTGTCTCTAAATATGTCCATGAATCAAACTGGAGGACGCTCCGAAGTTTTAAATGATTCTAGAGAACAATGAAATCCCGTTGGATTATGAGAATGCACATGAGTCAAGTAAAGGATCATGCATGCATAGTGATGATATAATTCATACATAGTTCTCCAGAAGTAGAGCACGATGAGATCGAACCATGCTTTATGTTGATTAAATAGAGCATATTGGCCTACGCAATCCAGGAAGAACTAAGTTCTTTGACAAATATACAAGTATTTGGTATGGTAGTGCTAACCACCAAGTGTAAATCCTGAGGGACATATATTATTATTTGTCGCAAAGCGTAGTGAGAATAATGAAGTCTCAAAATACAAAGACTCACCTTGTGGCGCGAGGTTTCTCACAAACCCCTGGATCGTTTATAAAGTTTTTACTAGTCTCAGAAAGACTTGAAATTCAGTTTATTGATGTGGTTATATCATATCTCTATGGGGATATTGATTCAGAGATATTTATGAAAGTGTCAAATGACCTTACATTGCCGAAATCAAGTAACTCTAAATCAAGGAGTGCGTTTGAAATTCAATTGAAACGCTCACTTTACGGATTAAAACAATCCGGGCGGATGTGGTATACCCGTCAAAGTGATTATTTGATTGGGAAGGGATATATAGTTAATGTACCCCTGCGTATTTAAAGAAAACGAGTTCCGGATTTGCAATTCTAGTTGTCTATGTCGATGAAATGATGAACATAGTAGGCACTCTCGACGAAGTAAGAGAAACCACGAGCTGGTTGAAATCCGATTTTGAGATAAAAGATCTTGGGAAAACTCGGATGTGTCTACATCGAGTTTGTGAAATTTTAATCCACCAGTCTGCATATGTCCAAATGATACTCATGCAATTTGATATGGACAATGTGCATCCGGCTAGCACTCCCATGATTGGTCGAAGTTAAAATGTACATAAATATCCATTTCGTCCAAAGAAAGGTGACGAAGATGAGTTGGGAACCAATATCCCCATTTAAGTGCAATAGGCGCATTATTGCACGTAACACAATGTACTCGACCAAATTATCTCGTTCTCAATGAACTTGTTAGTTAAATATATCTTAGTGCTAACGCGGAGTCATTGGAATGATATCAAGAATATCTTTAGACGCCTAAAAGGTACCATTGACATGGGTTTGTTTTATCACTATGAAAACGCAAGAAGAGTTTCTAATGTAATTGCAACTTCTTACACTGAAACCCCAGATAATATTTTGGTTGGTTTTGCTGATGATGGGTACCTCTCCGCCCACATAACGGTCGATCCCAAACTGGATATCTGTTTATCTTGGAGTTTGACCAAGAAAACCCTAGTGGCTACCTCCATGAACCACTCTGAGATCATTATCCTACATAAGATGGTTCGTAAGTGTATATGGTTAAGGTCTATCATTACACATATTTGAGGGACGTGTGGTTTGAGTTCTACCACTGAAGAGCCAACTTGCATTTACGAATATAATGCAGCTTGCATCAAATAAAATCAAGCAAGGGTATATAAATGGTGATAACACAGCATATATCACCGATGTTATATTACAATCAGCAGCAATAGTGTCTTCTGAAACCGTGGAAGAATTATTTACTAATTCATTTACTAAGTCCACATTTGAAGAACATGTGAGAAGTATATTACTAAAAGAAACTATCTGAACTCCCATGATTACATGTGAAAGGTATAAGACTAAAAGAATTGTCTGATTCCCATGATTGCATAACTGCAGAGGACTAAGAACTTGTCTAACTGCATTGGACTAAAGGAAGTGTCCTACAGTATTGGACTAAAGAAATTGTCCAAACTCCCATGTATGTATTGGACTAGAGAAATTATCCAGCGTCAGGGGGAGCATCTAGTGGTACATTGTACTCTTTTTCCCTTCACTGAGGTTACTTTTTCCCGTTGGGTTTTGTTACTCAGCAAGGTTTTTAATGAGACAACTGCAATACCAGAAGTGCAATAAATTTTTTATTGATTATGAAGGAACAATATATAATTTGTTCATTGACGAAAGTAATCAAGGGGAGACATGGTGGTCTCATAAGTCATCATCTATATTCACTTTCGAAAAGCTCATGACTAGTGAAACTGTTTAGAGACTACCCGAAATAAAATCAGGGGGAGATGCCGACATCAGGGGGAGGATCCAAGGATATGATGTCGACATATTTTGATTCGAAATGTGAACTTGTGTTGTACTCTTTTTTTCCTTCGATCGAGATTTGTTTTTCCCACAGGGTTTTGTTACTCGACAACGTTTTTAACGAGACAACAACAACAACTACACTTGGCGTATATGTTGAATGCCGAAGACTTGAAAATTGGATTGATATTACTGAACTGCATCAAGCGAAACAACTTCCAGAAAGAAGCGAGAGCGTTATTCAACATCAGCATCAACAAAGGCGTACTTCTGGACTTATCGCGTTGTACTCTTTTCCCTTCGTCAAGGTTTTGTCCCAATGGGTTTTCCTTGTCAAGGTTTTAACGAGGCAACATATGTGAGTCCAACTTTGTTATAAGTATTCCTAAGATTGTACTCTTTTCCTTAGTTCAGGCTTTATCCCTTTGGGTTTTCCTAACAAGGTTTTAATGAGGCATGACTTAGACAGAGTGGTCATCGACGAGAGAGATACATTTGAAAAACTGCATTTGAAGCTACAAGAGAAGTCACCGACCAACTCTAATAGAAAGAAGCTTACCAAGACTCAAGAAGTTGTACTCTTTATATTTTCAAGGTTTTGTCCCACCGGGTTTTCCTTGTCAAGTTTTTAGTGAAGCAACACATTTGGAGTTTTACTTTTGAACCGCACAAGGGGGAGTGTTGTAGGGCTTATGGCCCATGGATGTGCGGTCCAACTAGAGAAATTGGGTTTCCCCTTTACTTGTATATAAAGGATACTATATCTATGTAACTATACACATCTATCTCTTTCTCCATCTTTTCTACTTCTTTATGTTGACAAAATTAATCAAAATTTTGTATTTAATATTATATATTGCATACTATACAGCTTTATTAATAGAAAAAAAAAAACATCAGTTGAACTTTACGCTATAACAGTTATATCTTTATTTGTTTTTCTATCGAATGAACGTCAAATAGATACATTTACAACATCAATTAATTGTTTAAAAATGTATTTATCACTTAATAAAATTGGATATTATGTACTGTTATACAAATTAATCAAAACTAGTCGGCAACCCGTGCTACGCACCGGGTAAGGAGATTGTTCCTATTATGGTGTGGCGGGGTGCAATTAAAATGATAGTAATTCAATTAAATGGAAAATATTGATTGCTATCCGTAACCTCTATTTTATATCCTTCTAAGATATGAAAAAAATGTAACCAACAAATTTGGATCATAATTAGTATTTGGTTTGTTTTCTTATTAAGATTAGTCATCTACCGTCTACAATGATGAGAGAATGCACCTAGCAAGATAGTAATTTTTGATCGGGAGTGGCGGCCCTTCGCCCCGCCCCGGCCGTTCAGATCTGCTGGAACATGTCTTAATTGAAACGAAGCGAACCTGCTCTAAAAGAAAATAGACAGATATTTTAAGACATGAATAACATACAA
>JAJJMA010318769.1:418-14591 GCA_023529015.1 Papaver nudicaule
TTTTTTTTTTTTTTTTTTTTTTTTTTTTTTTTTTTTTTTTTTTTGCAAAAGGGCTTGGCAAACCCTTTTTACTAATTATATCGGAATGGCTCTATATTTTGTAAAGGGCTTGGCACACCCTTTAGTGTAATTACGATCTTTAATTTTAATGAAAAACTCTAGTTATATAAAATTTTAATCTTCATTAATACTAACGAAAAAAAAACAAAGACAAATTACAGCAAAAAAAAAAAAAAAAACTTAATCATCATCCTCGTCCTCTACACCAAGAAAAAAAATTAATCATCATCCTCTTCATCTTCATCTCCACCCTCAAAGGCAGCAGCTGTTTCCCAACGAGGAGCACGAACTTCATCTTCATCTTCTTCATCTCCATCATGTCCAGCAGCTCTTCGTCCTTCTTCTGCCCAAAGATGAGCACAAAGATCACTCCTTAATCTTTCGTACAAATTTGGATTCTGAATGTGATTCGTCATCCGCGCATAGTCCCTAGCAGGCATACCCCGTTGTGGTACAACATCCTCCCTCAAATCCTCGTCTGGGTAGTTGGTCCAGGATTCATTACGACGAGTTTCTTGGATTACCATGTTATGCAGAATTATGCAAGTGAGCATAGTCTTATGCATTTCACGGGTACTCAAACCACGGAAAGGACCGCAAACGATAGCAAATTTGTTCTTCAGAATTCCAAAGGCATGCTCAACATCCTTCCTGAAGGCCATCTGCATTTTGTTGAAATGCCTCATTGCCTTACCTGTATTCCCTATAGGCACTCCCCTGAACGCTTGAACCAGTGTTGACCACTTAGGATATATTCCATCAGCAAGATAATAGCCATTAGTGTACTTAAGGTCTTCGAAAAGAGGCGATTTGTGCAAAACATTAATGTCATTTTGCGAACCAGGAAGACAAAAAAAAACATGCCATATCCAACAATCTTCAGTAACCGCAGCTTCTAAAATGACAGTTGGCTTAGCATAATGACCCTTGTATTGACCAGCCCACATTGTTGGACACCCTTGCCACACCCAGTGCATGCAGGACTACCTAGCATTCCAGGGAAACCCCTTGCCGTATTCACTTTCAATATCTCTCGAATATCTTTCTGGTTGGGCTTGTGCAAAAACTCTGGACCGAAATGATCAATCATAATTTCGCAAAACAATGAGAGATAGTTAAAGGCAGTTGTTTTGTCAATTCGGATGTACTCATCAAGGGAATATGTCGGAAAACCGTAACCAAGAATCCTCAAGGCCGCCGTAACCTTCTGCTCTGGACTGTGACCTCTAATATTACGACAATCAAACTGATAATCAAACCGAGGTTCAACTCTAACAAGCTCCGCAATAATAAATTTCGTCAAGTGTCGGGGCATGCGGAAGCGACGCTGAAAATCTTGGTCGGAATACAGTCTTCATTGAAATAATCATGCATCAGTTTCTCGTGGTAGACTTCCCGGTCACGGTAAGTGTATCACCGACACTGTACTGCTTTTAGCTCAGGTTCCATTGGTATTGCACCGGTATAGACCTGCAGCATAGTGTCGAACTGCGCTCTTTCTTCATTAGAGTCAGAATCAATTTCCTGCAGCATATGAACAATTCTTTTTTGATAGGAATCAAAATCGATTATTCTTCTTTGCACCTCTTCAGCAGAAGAATCAGAAGAATCATGTTCATACTCCATTGATTAACAAGAAAAAAGAAAGAAATTCAGAAGTTGTTTGTTGCAGCAAAGTAAAATTGTGTTTGATGTGAGAAATGTGAGGAACAAAACGTTTGAGTGTGCATTAAATAGGCGCAACGAATTTGGCCGTTGGATTGGAGCGAGATCTTATCGATGAAAGTTCCATCTGTCGATGGATTTTCTATCTGTCGACATTAATTCTGTTAATCCCCACTGCCCCATTTTTGGTTTGCTAGGCCACGTTGGATTGCAAAGGCAAGGATTTGGGAGGCTACATAGGAACCGGCCTAAGAATTGCTCTTACCTTGAATGAAACCTCTTGTCGTATGAAGTATGAACCTAACCTCGTAACACTTCTGCATAAGCCCAAACTTCTGTTGAGACTCGGGCTTCTCTGGGCTTCCTTAGATAGGAGAAGGTGGCTTTGTTTGTAGTTGTGCCCACTCAAGCTCAAACATGCTCGGCGGCTTCCGCTAGCAAACACTGCCTGCTGCAGTGCTGCTGTTCCCAACAGAGGTGATCAAATCAACAATTCAACTTCGAAGACGACAACAAAGACGACCTAACCAGCGAATAGAGGTCAATGACGTCAGCTGCTTTCCCTGTCTGATAAAGACTAGGACTAGGACCATTTCGCTAGGCGCCTTGTTTTTTGCTGAATATTCTTGTGTACTGGAAGCCATAGTGATCACAGCTCGGACTTTATACTTATATACCAATATCATAATTAGCAGGGCCGGTCCTGGGCAGGTTCAGTCTGTGCAACGCACAGGGCCCAGGACCAAACAAGGGCCCAAAATTTCTAAATCAAATGCCCCGGTTGTATGGACTCTCCCATTATGGTGCCTCAACTTTTTAATTCGCCTCAAAAATGTAGATGGAAAGATTCTAACATGTGTCCTAGTGTTTCATAGCCTATTTCATAACCACTGTACCACTTCTCCATTTTTGTATTCATTTGTTTATATTTTGTATCTATACATATCTTCTCGATAAATGCCGTGCTAGTTATTTAATATTAATTTCTACTTTCTGATTTTGTATGTATATATATCTTCTCCCCAGTGGCGACAGAAAAAAGTTTCTCAAAGCTCAACATATTATAATTATTTTTGCTAACGTCGATATCTCAATTAAGACTTATTGGGTTAGCTATGATATCAATTGAACAAGATTTTTTTGGTGCACTTGATATTGACTCGTTGATTAGTGAATTTGCAGCAGTAAATACAAGGAGACAAAATTTCCGTTGATTATCTTTTCAAGGCTAAATTTTTTTTTTTCTAGTTGAATTACAAGTAAATGTGTGTATGCAGAAAATATTTACTCACGTTTATGTTATGTTTACATATATATCGTTCTTGTCTGCTTTTATATCTTATTTGTACAAAATTGTCGGCGAAAAAAAATATTTAGGGCCTTTTTTTTTTATGTTCGCACAGGGCCCTATTTTTCGGCTTTGATAATTAGAATCTCATAAGAATTCAGATTTTGGTATCCAGATGAAATAAACTAACCCCATGGAAAGAATTGCATGTCAAAGTGGGTTTTGTGGCTTCCAGTACAGTATGTAGTTTCCCGGACATGTCTATGAAACTGGATTCCATTTTAAACAAGCAAAGACAGGATACATTCAGAGGTAGCTATCTAACCAGTAACTAGTTTGACATTGTTCTTATTTTCTTGGTCAATTTTTAATTTATCTTCACATGTATGTAACTGTACCCCTTTAATATTTTTGCTCTTTGGCAACTCCACCTAGCTAGCTAGCTAGATATTGCCGTAACAAACTTTATCTCTTTAAACTAATATGCATCTTTCTGAAGAATTTGGTAATCAGTCATGCATCAATACTACTGCAAGTGGCAAGTAAGTCTATATATATGCATATATGCATCATTCATGTTCATCACAGTACTGCACTAAGACTTCGCAACAGTACTGCTCCTCAATCTATACATACAGCTATTCAAAGAGAGTGAGGAAATTACTTTTAGTTACTATTGAAACTCATATTGTATACTCATGGGCTTAAAAGAATTTCAGACTGAAATAAAGCTCGAAATCGATGATCCCCCAACAGTAATAACCAGTGATACTACTAATAGTACTGAAACTAGTGCTACAATATCTGATGCCGACGGGGGCCGTAAAAACGAGCATCCGTTTTCATGGATACTAACCAGAGTTCATGCTGGTTACTTCAGAATTACTCTTTCACTGTGTAGCCAAGCTTTATTGTGGAAATCTCTTCTCGATTCGTCAGACATGTTTCTTCCACAAATGCTGAAACCATTATCAAGAGCATTCATACTTCTATGGTCTGTTTCTCTGTTCACACTACTTGGTTTGTCACTGCTCTACATCCTAAGATGTTTCTTTCATTTCAAAATGGTGAAAGCTGAATTTCTGCATCATGTTGGTGTTAATTACTTATTTGCTCCATTTATTTCTTGGCTGCTTTTACTTCAATCTTCACCGTTTATTGCGCCCAAGAGTGTTTCCTACTTATTACTATGGTGTATTTTTGTGATGCCACTTTTGATCCTTGATGTAAAGATCTATGGTCAATGGTTCACCAAAGGAAAGAGATATTTATCAGTCGCAGCCAATCCGACGAGTCAGATGTCAGTGATTGGAAATTTGGTAGGTGCTAGATCAGCAGCTGAGATGGGTTGGAATGAGGGTGCAGTTTGTTTGTTCTCATTAGGGATCATACATTATTTGGTTTTGTTTGTAACACTGTACCAGAGGTTGACCGGGAACAATAACGGAATACCAGCTTTACTGAGACCTGTTTTCTTCTTGTTCATAGCTGCTCCTAGCATGGCAAGCTTGACTTGGGTTTCTGTGTCTGGGAGTTTTGGTACGCCTTCAAAAATGCTCTTCTATCTCTCAGTTTTCCTTTTCGCTTCCCTGGTAAGTCCTTTAAGTTTATAACACCTGATTAGTTGTAAGCTTTCCTCGCTATATTAGACTACTATCGCAAAAGGTCAACTTTACAAAATTCTATCCCGTAGTTCGCTGCAGAAAACACCGTTGAAAACCTAGCAATGTTGTACTATTACTAGTACTTGCACCCAATAACACTTGGACCACTGAGAAAGGGAAGTCAGAAATATCAGCATTAGAGGACATGCCGGTGGCTATTGAAAACCACGATACTGTAATTTTAACTTGTACAAATGCCCAAGAGAACTTGGACCATTGAGAATGACATTAGGAGATCAGCATTAGATTGAATAGCCTACCTAAATTTGGCCCCATGAATGAGTATTTGGCCCCATGGAAAAATAATTCCGGTAGATACTATATAGTAAAATCGGAAAACCCTTACAAAAAGACTGTTTTACCCTTTCTCCATTAATGGTTAATTTGGATGATTAGTTTAATTAGTGATTAATTAGTACGATTAGTTGCAAATAATCAAATTTTATAAAATGCTTAAAAAAATCAAAATATTAAAAATCCAAAAAAATGTTGGAAACAAACAACAAAAACAAGATGAATAAATCGTTAGATAATGAGCAATACACACACCGATTATGAAGTAACACAGAAAAACGACTTACATAATCGGTCGTTGAATGATAAATAAACAACCGATTTGCTGTGGTTTTTCATGTCAGAAAACGACTTGCATAATCGGTCGTTGAATGATAAATAAACAACCGATTGTTGATGTAGTTTTTCGTGTCAGCAAACGACTTGCATAATCGGTCGTTAAATGATAAATAAACAACCGATTGTTGCTGTAGTTTTTCGATTTTGAAATGAAAATGACAACAACAATCGGTGGCAATTAGTCAGTATAAATACCGATTATGCATCAAAACAATAATCGGTTGAAATAGAGTATATCAACGGCCGTTTTTTATTTCTTCATTTTCACAAAATGACAGACTTAATCGGTTGTTAATTGGTCCATTAACAACCGATTATAACTGTTGTTTTTCGAAATTGAGCCAACGGTTCATATGGAGCCTATTGATCACCGATTATTGTTAGTAACCACATAATTTACATCTTCCTTTGATACCCCAGCTGAAGCTAGGGCCCTCTCTATGCAAAGTATAACACCAGTCCCTAATTCACCAATGGGAATAAGCAAGAGTAATCAGTCCAATTCATCTACATAATCAAATACAATGATAAATGAACAAGTTCAATACAAGTTCAATGTAACAACACATAAGCCAATGAGAATGTAATACCAGGAATGCCACAAGAATTAGGTATTTATCAATGAGAGAGTTGACAGATATGATAAGGATTTCATTATATACCATCAGGATGAGGCTCAGTCATGTGATAAGCATCAAGAGTAAGGGCCCTCAAGAGTTAACTTGGACTAAAAGCTACTAACCAAAAATTGAAAATGAAATTAAAAAGGGCTAGCATATTACAACATCCCAAGGGCGTGAAGCTTTTCTTGGATCACCATTCCTCTGTGAAAGTGCACGGCATGCCAAAAAAAAATCATTTGATATTCAATTACCTCAATTTCCTTCCTCTTTCAATGCTTTTATCATACTTGCGATACTGTTAGTTCAACCAAGTGATCCTATTTACATTTCCACAATCTGCTTGATGACCAAGGATATGACTCATCGAATCCCCTTCTAATTCTTGGCAAACAACGTCGGAACCCATGGCTATAATAGCCTCATAGTCACGACACCAAGGTCAACCAGCAGAAACAAGTTAGCCTCAGCCCCCTTCTTTGACATACAACTCTCCCAAAACTTGAATCAAACCCATGTTTATTGTTGCCAATCTTCACATCTGAGCTTGACCCCTTTCATGATTCATTGTAATCTCCTTAATCAAGGCTTAATTCACGAATTCCATTGACTGGAATCGGTAGCATCAGAGCTTGCAAATTCTGGCTGTTTTCGAAACTGACTCTGACATTTCTTCAAACACGTACTGTGCGTGTTTCTTGCAGGACATTGGTGAGTTCAATTTGCACCATCTTTCTGAGCACAAATCCTTCCCTGCATAATCAATTATTCACACAGCAAACCACACTACTAATTCATCAGAACTCATCTCAAATCCCTTTGTTCATCTTCCTAATATCAACATCAGCTTTCGTTTTTCTTCCTCGCAAATCCCTTTGCTAATACATAATGCAATAATGAGAAAAACTGAAATAGGAATTCTAACAAAATACAGTTGATGAGATCT
Organism: Papaver nudicaule; assembly: GCA_023529015.1. NCBI lineage: Eukaryota > Viridiplantae > Streptophyta > Magnoliopsida > Ranunculales > Papaveraceae > Papaver > Papaver nudicaule. The sequence continues at coordinate 7,295 of JAJJMA010318769.1, forward strand.
CGCAAATCCCTTTACAACCCATAATCAACAGTTTACAACCCAGAATCGGTGGATATATTGCCTCATATCTACCGAGTCTGGTTTCTATTCCTTAAAAATGAAGAACATAGTCCATCTTCAAAACCAAAATCGGTAGATTTGAACATATATATCAACCGATTCTGGTTCAACCCAGAAAAATGAACTTTTATGATTTTCAATTTTGAATCGATAGAGAAACAACATCATCAAGTATTGTTGTTAATCTTTGAAGAGAGACCAGAAAAAATGAGATTGAGAAATGAAGAACAAAATCTCAGATGAATTTAATATGCCGACGGATCTTGATTACGATGTCGGTGGTGGTTGTGAAAATGGTATAGGTGGTGGTTGCGAAAATGGTGTTGCCGTGATGTTCTTCTTCTCTATTTCTTTCTTCTGTTTCATATAGATCTGTTTCTTAATTTTATTGTTAATTTATTTGGACAATTAGTTAAGGGTAGTCTAGTATTTGTGTACACTATTTTGACACCCCATAACTTCATCTTTGGATGGATATAAAATTCCATTGGGCCAAATACTAACTCATGGGGCCAAATTTAATTAGGTTGAATAGACCAGCCAGGTAAAAGTTTTGAGAAAATATCTTTTCAGTTTAAAGTTGGTTCCACCAATTATGCGTTTCGACTTAGAGATTAATAATATATTTTCTTTGTATCAAATTAACGGATCAAATTCATACATGAAATCAGTAGTTGGTGATGTTGAACGTATATCAAGTCTTCGAATTTTAAATACACATTACAAGAGTTTTTATTTGTCTAATGTAACCCATGAACATAAACTAAATAATTAACAGTATTATGTTTTGTTTTGGACGGATGAATTAATTAATTTACAGGTATGTAGGCCAGCTTTGTTCAAGAAATCAATGAAGAGGTTCAGTGTAGCATGGTGGGCATACTCATATCCGTTAACAGTACTAGCAATGGCTTCCATGGAGTATGCCAAAGAGGTGAAAGGCGGTATACCTGATGCACTCATGTTCACCTTACTGGGTCTCTCTGTTATTGTTTTCCTGGCCTTGGTCATATTTACTGCATTCAACAGTAATAAACTGCTAACTAATCATGATTCCATTACGTACAACTGCATCAGTAAGAACAATATTCAGACAAGTTGTGACGACAATCTATCTTGATCTGTGCTTCAAAAGTTCAAACCCTTGCTTCTTTAAATATGTTAGGGCCGGGACAGCCCGGTCATTACTGTTCTATGAGAGTATGGCAAGGTGAAAAGGGACGGACAAGAAAGAAGAAGCGAAAAGGTATGTATGGGAGAGAACAATGATTGCCTTCGTTCATTTTGGTATATTCTTATGAAAGGTGCTACGTATATGTCCACATCTATTTATACCATCAGTCGAGCAAAATAACATTCACAACTGGAAAATTAGGAATTGAAGAGGAAAATGTAAACATTTTAGAGACGGTATCATTCTTTTGCTGTTGGGATAAACCCAGTCTTTAATTGCTTGTCATCTTGTGTATGTCCAATATTTTCTGCAAGTGATTAGACATATGCAATAGAATTCGAATAAGATTAACAACTATTGCATAACCTCTTGTCTACAAATCTTGCCGAGAAACAAAAGAGTACAACAGGTGAGCCCACTGAGCCGTATGATTTTGGATACCTCATTCATGTTTTCCTTTATTGTTTAGTTTCCAAGTAAGAGAAGTGAAATCAGAAACTCAGGCACAGACGGATGCATGTAGATTATAAGAAGATAGTAATCCTACAAATCAATAATAATTAAGTCTTAGAATCATACTGGTTACTTGTTCCACAGGTAGATTATAAGCAGATATTAATCCACACGGACCAAATCATGAATCAAAAGATGATCCCGAGATAAGTTAATCACTTGAAACATTTAGTTTTTACTATGTGACATAACAATTCATTGATATGCATTTTTTTTTTATCAAACACACTAATGTACACCATCATTATCCTTGGTCCCCAAAATCCATGCACGGCACCTAAAAACTTTCAAGGCAAATTGATTACCTGCAATATAGAAAATGGTACGTTCATTACGGGTTCTTCTTGGAATCAGAAAGTGACAAACCACGATCCAGCGACTGTAATTGCTCCCTTAGGTTTTGATTGTCTTCCAACAACCTGTCATACTCAAGAAGGAACCCTTCTGATTGCTTCCTCAAAGCCTCTGCGTTCGCTTCTGCTGCTTTAACATCCTTTTTCTTCGTCTCAAAATCAGATTCCAACTTCTTAACTTTCGCCTTCAAACTGGCGAGCTCTTCCTCCTTGGCTTTCGCTTCTTCTGAAGCTCCATTCTTGGCGTCATCAAAACCTCTGCTTTGCTTCTTCACAGCCTCCATGCTTTTCCTTAGAAGGCGGAGTTCCCTGATGTAATGGTGCAGACGATCTGTCATCCATGCAAGGAAAAGACAGAATCCTGCATATATTGTGAACAAACAGCCATTAAGCAAATGAATATAAGGTGAACGTTTGGAGGAAAACGAATTGCTCGACCATATGGCAGTAAACGTTTGATTGGGGATACATCCAAAGAATTTGGATTACATCCACATTCAAGACTATTAAGAAATAGACACCAGACCACGTTGACAAACACTTCCATTGCGAAATTGGAAAACCAATTCATCTAAGTTCAACATGATTGACGCGACAAGTCATGCATTAGAAGTCGGCCACATATTGAGCCGATCTTAGACTAGCTTTCTTAAAAATAGCAGCAGAGATGTCATTATGCATGGCTGATGACATGTACAAATATATAACAGTACAACAATGTACAAACTGTTAAATAGCAAGGATCTAGTTATCAAAGGGACGTAAAATTCAAGGCAGCTGAATTGATAGTATAGCAAGAATGTGTTCAGAAGCAAGCTCATCTTAAGACACCGTAGGAAAATAGAAAAAGAAAAAAAATCTCATCAACCATATGACATATCATAGCTGCAGTTTATCCTAGCTGTTGCTGGTGTAGACTCATAACAATCTTGTTCTAACATTCGACCACATCTAAACAATATATATTCAAAACCATGTTAGCATAACCACAGACAGATTCCTCTAGTACAACTACTGAAACAAGCAAACAGAAACAGAAAAAGGATAACCGTGTCAACACCGCAAGCCTAGTTAATATGGTGCAGAACGGTCATGGGCTTATTCAGCTCATCGCCCATTGGCTTTAGTTTAGACACGTGGTCTCATCTGGCATAAGGCATAAGCATAGTTAAGAAATACTAACAACATGAAGAAAATCATTTCGACAGTGAATTCTCTATTGAACTCATGTAGATCACATACTGAGCTATTATGGATCTATAAAACCAAACCGATTTAGACAAATAATATCACATGATAAATCTAAACAACATTTCCAACACAACTGAAAGAAAGCAATTCCAGATCAAAATATCACATAAAGTAAGACAAAACTACTGGTCAATTCCATATCAAAACAAATATATACTTATCATGGAAGCTAATAAGTCAATGCTCATAATCTAAGTAGCAGAATCACAAAACATGATAACCAAAATTAACAATTAGGAGTAAGAAAAGGAAAATTCAATTACCCATTATGGAAGCTTCTAGAAGATGCTTAGCCATTAAGACCTGATCTGTAGGATTAACAATACCGCCTTCAACAGAACGTTCCTGAATATTCATCATACTGTAAACACTTGAAACCAAAACCAAGAAAACAGTTCCAGCAACAGTTTTCACCATAATAGGTCCACGACCACGTTTCACCCGATCTAGACCCATTATTACCAATTTCCTTAAAGGGGTTTTGAACAGCAAAAGCACAATCAAAACCATCTCAGCACCGATCACTGTAAACAAAAGATGAATCATTTTTTCTATCTGTAAAACCCTAAAATTCAGAAATTCAGAGTCAGATCTTAATGGATTAGAGAAATTTGTAAGTGGTTTGTTTGATGGATTTAGGGGAAGGGAAAGTAGGGTTTGATTATATAGTTGGAAGAAGCAAAGAACGATGCAGATAGATATTAACAGAGAGAGAGATTCACACAGGGAAGGTCTGTCGTCTGTGAAAGAAAAGTATTTTTCTCTCTCCCGCTTCTCTCTTGAGAAAAAGAATGATCTGGTGTTTACGTGTGTTATTATATTATACTACTAACGAGCTGACTCGTCTCTTCGTACACGCGGAGTGGGCTTGATTCATCGGGACCAGCGTTAGGTCAATAAGTTGTTGGTCACGTGTCAATGACTCTGAGTTGCTTTTTGATTACTGAGCTCATGCCAAGGCTGGGGCCTGAGGAGAGGTGTTTAGAGTCGTAGGATGATGCGAAAAGATCAAACACACAAGGGTTTTTGCTTTTACCGACGGAACCAGAATAATCTAACCGTTCAAATGGTTGATAGTTGGTTGAGTGGAGTACCCTTACAGCGTGTTTGTTTGAAGGGAAGGAAATAGAATGGAATCAGTTCCCAGGAATTCAATTCAATTCAGATGTTTGGTTAGTAAGAATAGAGAACGGTTAGGGATAGGGAATGAAATCAGTTTCCCAGGAATACAATTCAATTCCTATGTTTGGTTAATAGGAATAGAGAACGGTTAGGAATAGGATTCCCAAAAAGTAAGGGAATTCCAAAAAGTAGTGACCGGAGTGCTTTCTCTTTCTGGTTGACCTGTGATCTTCTTCTTTTCAAGGCATGAATCGGATCGCTGGTCCCAAGTTGGCCCAGCCTGAAATGCGGAACCAGCGCTCAACTGGTGTTGGGAACCTCGAGCAAGTTTTGCCGAGGGAGCAACCCCGTTTTTCACCTTGAATTGGTCAAAATATGACGAATTTCTTACTTTTCGTGGAGGCTTAGATCCAAAAGCAGAATTCTTACTCTCCTCTCAGAAAAAAACTTTTTGAATTCCCAGTCGAAAGAGATTTTGCTAAGGAAAAAGCTTTTAGCGGGAATAGGATTCATGGGCATAGGATTCCATTCTTACTACCCAAACACGCCATTAGGGCGATTCTTACGGATTCAACATAATTGTTCGGTTCGCAAGGTCAGGTAGACGGGCAAATTGTGTTCGCCACTATGGTAAAAAAAAGGCAAAAGAATAACAATAGCTGACCGGCCTAACTTAGGTCGAGCGGCTTAGTTCAGTCGAGAGTTGTTACATCTTTCAATTAAATATTCCAAGGACTATTTTTTTCAACTGTCATATTTTCGTTTATATAAATTCTCAACCATTTCACTTCTCAAATCACAAAAAAGTTTCAAATCACAATCAAATTAAATTACAAAACAGATTTCTTCTTTTGCAATTATGGATTTTGATCACAGTTCATCTGAAGAGGAAACATAAATGGAAATGATTAATAGTTACAATGAAGAACGGGAAACTTATTTGTCAATTTTGCAGCAACGGGATGAAGAAGAAAAGTCGTTAGGAGGCGTCGAACCACAATGATGCAGATTCATACGGGAGCGATATCTCGGGATCCAAAACCAAAGGAAGTTTTCCAGGCGAAGATGGATGTGGCGAAAGCGACATTTTTTCCACGACGGGATGATGAATGATTATTTCAATCCTGATTGTGTGTACTCTGATAAAGATTTTCAGCGTCGATTTTGCATGGATCACAACTTGACTCAAAGAATAATTGTTGAGGGTTGTCTGGTCGAGCCTCTATTTAATTATCAATATGATGCACGCAATATGAAAGGATTTCCTGAGCAAAAGGTCATTGCAGCCCTACGAATATTGTGTTATGGGGCACCAGCGGACGCAATTGATGAGCATATTCGTATGGGCAAAACAACTGCATACAAATACCTACAATTGTTTCGCAAAACAATTGTCAAACATTTTGGTCCTACTTATTTACGAAAACCTAATGAGAATGATGTTAAAGAGATTCTTAAAGAGAGCACAAAAAGGGGTTTTCCAGGAATGTTAGGTAGTCTTGATTGCATGCATTGGGTATTGCATGGATGTCCAGTAGATTGGCCAGGCCAGTACAGGGGTCATTACCCAAAACCGATTGTAATTTTGGAGGCTTCGGCTACTTATGATTGTTGGATTTGGTATGTGTTTTTTTGGACTATCGGGTTCACATAATGATATCAACGTGTTACATAAATCATCATCGTTTGAAGATCTTAAGAATGGACGAGCCCCAACATGTAATTTCATCATCAAGGGCATCAACTACACTCAAGGGTATTATCTTGCAGACTGAATCTATCCTCAATGGTCAATATAGTTCAAGCCAACAGTAAGCTGCCAAAAAGGAGTTGCGCTTTTCGTGATAAGCGACACTTTAACGCGCATCAAAATGGCTAAGAGAAAGGATGTTGAACACGCATTTGGGATTTCGAAGAAATAGTTCGATATTATTTGCGGGCCTTATCAAAGTTTTGATATTGAAGGAATGAAGGGTGTTATGCTAACTTGCATAATTTTTCATAACATGGTTATCGCTGAAACTCGTCACGATCCTAACTTGATTAACTACGAAAACAAAGATTTTAGGCCTCGGCTTCAAATAAACGTAGCTTGCCTGCAAGAGAGTATAGACTTGCCACTAACAGAATTCAAACGCAGGTCTCCATCAACAACTCCAACATGACTTGATTGCTCAACTTTAGGCAAGGTTCTAGGCCGGGGTGGGGATATGGGGTTTAAAGTTTAATTAGATTAGGTTTAACTTAGGTTTAATTTAATATTGTTGTGGCATGTCATTCTATTAATTATATTCTCAAGAGATTTAAATTAACAAACCACTTCGGAGGAATGAACAATATATAAAAACATAGTTAAAAATTAATTAGTTAAACTAGCTACTATGTATTCAGAGTTAAACTAACTATTACATAAGTCAACACTAATATTGTTGTCTTTTTTAGTGTCTTCTTCTTCAGAAGGGCGTGAAATCGAGATCCTCGTTTCGTTTTCAGAGGCGTTGAGGTCCTCAATATCGAAAGGTGGCAGTGGGGTTGGAACTTGCGGTGTTGCTGGTGGGACGTGTGGTGTTCTTGGTGGGACTTGTGGCAGTTCATTCACCTTCTTAAACTCTTTCTCCCACATAACTTTTTGTAGCTCATTCATATTCAGGTTGTTCATGGACATAATTTTATTTTTGTTTAAATTATGAAAATGTTGCTCCTGAGAAAGACGAATTTTTTGAAGTTGTCGAACCACCAAATTTTTATGTGTTGATCTTTTAAGTTCAGCATGACGCTCGTGCTCCAACCACTCGGTTATGTTGAACGCGGTTGATGCATAAGG
>JAJJMA010318772.1:0-15278 GCA_023529015.1 Papaver nudicaule
CAGAAAACATTCTTCAACCGTCCATGTTCGTCTATATCCATGTTGTGAAAGAAACCTAGGCATTGTGTTTGCATCTTAACAAAGTATCTTTGAAGTGCTGCTGCATCTCCTTCGCCTCGTTTGTCGGCCATATGCATATCTTTGAAGTGCTTGATCTCTTCTCTTATGAAACAGGCAAGGACCCCTAAGTATCAGCCTCTGGAGCATATGTCAACTATCATAATTTATTTGTTGGCCGAACATTCAATGGAATGACTAGTTAAACGGCGATAATGTGTAGAACTTTCAGAGGATAAAGAAATAGAGGAGCGAATGGAGATTGGTACAACTTGAAGTATCGACTAACGCCTAACGTCATGCAATGATCATCTAAAGGAATCGGTCTAGCTCATTTCTAGACAACATCTTGTTATGGCAACTTGAAATTTATTATTCGCACGACCCACGGACAAGGATATATATGGTCTGATAACGTGATAAGGATAGTGTGATTTGAGCAAAGTCAGAACTTGGTTGCCTGACTGAATCAAGTAATCCTTGCTCCTCTGCCACACCTTTCCTTTTCCTCCCAATGATGACCTACTGGACAAAGAGACAGTGGCGGAGCCACATGTATCTTGTGGGTGGCCATGACCACCCCAAGCTTTTTGGGGCTAGGTACTAATATATGATTAATTAGGCCGCTCCAAGAAATATTCTAATTCAAAAACGTTAATATTGATTGTTCCTTGATTGTTCCTTGATTGTTCTAACTTTCCCCTAAATCTAGTATAGATGACCGCTGACACGGTGAACGGGTCGTCCGTCCGAAGAAAAAGTGATCGTGAAATGACTACGGTATACACTATGCTATTTCATTTTTTTTAACCTCCACGTGTGTTATACACAAACGCATGGCCAGGTGTAATTAAACTTTTTAAAGTCATCGAGGGCAATTCATCGTATAAACTTTACACAATTATTTTTTTGTTTGTTTTCTTTTCTTTTCATCCTTACTTCCTGGTCCTCTCTTTCTTTATTCAGTTCAAAAAAGTTGAAAGCATCACACAACACACATGTTAGTGAGTGCATAATCTCCAATGGGGTTTGGGTTTTTAGTTGTTTAATATGAAGCTAAGCTTGATTATTGTGCAATAAATTTCTTGATACAACAAGTTGTTGAGCAAAAACGAGAAATACCATCGACAAGAATTCTCTATTTCTATGTAATAAATTTCTAATTGTGGTGATGATTGCTTTTTAGTGATGAGGCTCCGAGTTTCTCTGAAGGTTAGTTTTAACACTAATTGATTATCTAATTTTTATTTTTCTGTTCGATTTTTCTTCAAGGTGATAACTGTGGGTCGAATATATGAATTAATAGGTCAGACCAAATCGTCTTCTTTAATCAGTTTTATGCTTCTGCGATTGATAATTCGAGTGTTATTTAATAAAATAGATGTAATCTGATTGATTTTATGGATTTTTGAAGATTTAGTAATATGCAGGTGCAATATTTACTTCAATTTTATCATTTCTTTTAATTCTCTATGTATGAATCCCAATTATTATTTTTTGTAATTAATTCGTGATAAAACTGTAATTTTGAATCTGGTTTTCATTAGTTTTGTATATTTTGATGGTGGGGGTTTGAGCATTTTTGGTAACTTTAAGAAGTATCATCTTGATTTTGATGGTGGAGGTGGTGGTGGCTGCGACGCTTCTGGTGGTGGTATTGGTATTGTTGATGGTAGAGTGGTAATGGTCATGGTGTTGGCGGCAGTGATTCTGTTGGTGGTGGTGGTTCCATTTTATCTGTGGTGGCGGCTGTGGAGGTGGTATTGATGATGGCGGAGGAGAAAAAGAAATCGAGAAAAAAAATTTTAAATTTGAGAGAAGGCCGGGGTTCGAACTCGGAACCTATGAGTCGATTTTTGAGATGTTTTGACAAAAAAGAAAACATGATTAGAAACCATTTGGATTAGTGTTGCATTTTATGGAACACCTGTTGTGCAACTTAACGGTGGGCATGGTCTTCATGCCCGCTTTTAATCCAAACTGAAAAATTCAACTTAACTTAAGAATGAGGAAAGTGTGTAGTGTGTACATGATATAATTAAGGCATTTAATAAAAATCTTTTGATTTTCTCAATTAAGTTGACTCCCATATATTTACTGAGGATCCGGATCTCATGTCCCCTCTTTTTATGTGCCTTTGTGTCCCTCCAATCATTTATCGACATGTGGCGCTAAATAATTTATTTATTTAATTTTCAATTTACGGTTATAGATCTAATTATGTTTGGAAACAATATAAAAAAAAATAAGTATTTACCTTCTTTTTTTGTGCTTCTTCAACGGTGATACAAGAAACTGGATAGTCTAACTAACAGAGCTTAGCTACTGCCTATCAACTACGATGCCCCAATCAATTATAGTGTAGATTTTGGAAAGTAATGCCTCTGAAAGATAAGGTTGTAGAGGTCCAATACTGTAGGAGAGCCTTAATCTTCCTAATCAGAAGATAAGGTTTCTTGCAAGTATTCTGAGTCCTGAAAAACACACAGGTTTCCTTTTTTCCACACTCCCCAAACAAAAACAAAGGGTAGTAATTCCCAAAGAATCCTGTGCCTTTCTCAGTGAGTCCGCGAAATCACTGCTCGATAAACAAATATATAACCCAATCCATTTAAAATTCCTTCATGAATAACATCCAAACAACATTCATCCAAGGGCCATGAATGAATATGTGATTGATCGTTTCAGGATCCATTGTTCATTATATGTACCTCTCTTTTTAGTCTAGAGCTCCCATGTGCTGCTACAAGCCAGTAAACATACTAGCTGCAATCAAGTAGAATTGTCTTTCTGATTCAACTCAAATATTTCATAAGAGCGAGAGAGAGAGACCGTAACTTGACAGAAGAAATAGGCAGGAAAGAAATGTTTCTTACCTTTTTGAAGGTTTGAGGAACAAAAATTAGATATCCACCGTGGGTCGGCCAGCTGACGTGTCATACAGCTGGACCAGTGAACGCGTAACATGCGGGTGAAAGAGAAATAAGGACACTGCTGATATCGGTTATTTTAATAATAAAGTAAAATTTCTCTCTCTGGTTTTATACCGTTCATCTCCCTCGAGATACGGAATCAGAGGAGATAAACCTACCATAAAAATTAGAAAATCTAGATCCTAAATTATCGATCAGATTTTAGTTTCCTCCATTACTGAGAAGGAGAAGAAAAAGGCACGAAAATAGGGCATCTTAATTCAACCCATCGTTGAATTTCAACGAAAATCAGTAGGTTTCTCTCTTTGTCTTCCCTGATTTCTATCTTGATTGATATAAATATTAAGATTTTATGGGATATTTTTTGGTGGATTTCATGCTACAGAAGTTAAAAAAGTAAAGTTTTGATTTTTTTTTTCTTTGTTTGAATATAGTGAATTATGTTGTGAAGTTTTTGTGATTTAGAAATTATAGATAGTTGTTAAGGAAAATCTTTATGTGCAGATATGGAAATGGAAGTGTGTGATATTGAATGTGAAGATGTTGAGGTTTTGGATGTTAACAACATAGACAAGAGTGGAGAAATTGAACTGAAATTGGGTATGGAGTTTTGTACAGCAGACGATCGAAATGTATGAATGCTACATAATTTTTGGTATGCAACAGGGATTTGGTGTTGTAAAACGGACTTCAAAGAAAGATGATGATGAAACACTAAAAAATGTATGCTACACTTGTGTTCGAGGAGGCAAACACAAAACCACAGCAAGCTCTCCGTTGGATGCTCAACTGACTTCAAAAATTGGTTGTAAGGCTCACATATCAGCTAAACTTTGCTAAGATGGAAAGTGGAGGTGACAGTTTTGGTTGATGGTCACAACCACCAGTTGTTCCCAAGTAGTGCTCGACATTTGAGATGCAACAAGAAAATTGATATTGCGTCTAGAAATCAGCTCTTACTAAATCAAAAAGTAGGAATTAGAACCAACAAAAGCTTTCATCAATTAGTAGTTGGGGCAGGAGGGTATGAAAAGCTTGCATTTGATGAGAGAGATGTTAGAAATATGATTATGGCCGACAAACTAGGCGAAGGAGATGCAGCAGCACTTCAAAGATACTTTGTTAAGATGCAAACACAAATGTCTAGGTTTCTTTCACAACATGGATATAGACAAACATGGACGGTTGAAGAATGTTTTTTGGGCTGATGAAAGGTGCAGAAAAGCTTACAAGGAATTTGGTGAAGTCATTACTTTTGACACAACATACTTGACAAACAAATACAGTATGCCATTTGCTCCTTTTGTTGGAGTCAATCATCATGGGTAGTCAACTCTTTTTGGATGTGCGTTGCTCGCAAATGAAATCACTTAAACTTTTGTTTGGTTATTTGAAACTTGGCTTTGTTGCATGGGAGGATGTGCTCCAAAGGGTATTATCACAAATCAAGATAGCGGTATGAAGGCTGATGTATCAATAGTTTTCCCACATGCTAAACATTGATGGTGTTTATGGCATATTTATGAAAAAGATTCCAGAAAAATTAAAAAGTTATGCGAATTATAAGAAAATAAAATCAAAGTTTAAAAGATTTATCTACGATACACGAGGTACAGCTGAATTTGAAAAGGGTTGGAGTGAGATGTTTCAGAGATATAAGAATTTGGAAAAATGCAAATGGTTGAGTAAACTATATAAATACATAGAACGATGGGTTCCTTGTTTTCTGAAGACTTTTTTTTGGGCAGGAATGTCAAGTACTCAACGTTCGGAGAGTATGAACGCACTTTTGATGGTTATGTCCACGCAAAAACATCATTAAAAGAATTTGCTGAGCAATAAGAAAGTGCAGTAAGAAATAAAGCAGAAAAGGAGCATAAAGAAGATGCAAGGTCATCTTTTAAAATGGCCCCAACCAAAACTCTATATGAAATGGAGAAACAAGTTCAAGGTACATTCACTATTGCAAAATTTAGAGTTTCAAAAGGAATTATCAGGTAAGAAATATTGTGCAGTCATGAGTGTTCAAGATGAAGCCCCGTGATGATGTATCACATACAAGAGGAAATCTGGATACCAAGCCAAAGGATGAAGAAACTTCCACTCTTGAAAGTACTAATGTTGATGGTGCTCCTAAATCTTCTCCACCTGAAGGTGAGAAAGAATATATGATAATAAGAGTTATGTTCAAGGTGGCATTTGAGAAAGAAAAATGTGAATTTGAGTGCAGCTGTCATAATTTTGAGTTTCGAGGAATTGTTTGCAGGCATGCCATTATCGTGTTACATCGTAATGATATATTCTTGCTTCCAGAAAAGTACCTTTTTAAAAGATGGAGAAAAGATGTGGAACGGATGCACACGAATATACAAGTAATGTCTGATGCTTGGCAATTAACTCCCAAACAGTTGAGATACAATGAGTCATGCAAAGTCTTTGCCGAGGTTGCAGATGCACCATCTTCAAGTGATGTTCAGTAAAACCCACTATTAACAAGCATAGATAAGCAAAACCCATCAATAAACTTGATGAAATTGAAAGATTTGTCTTCGAAAATTGGATAACCTAACATCTATGTAAATATTATTACCCGATACAAAATATAATTATATTAAATAAGAAATAAAAAATCACTCTCTAAATTCTTCATCACCTTCATCTCTTTCCGCCCATCGGCGTTTTCTCAGACCTCCAAAACAATTATCAATCAAGAACACCAAGAAGAAGCAGAAGACGAAGAAGAACAACTTAGTTAAGGTATACCATAAAACAAGAACTAGGTGCTGATGTCTAGTTGATTAATTAGTTCAAGAAACGCATTTCACTCAACTAAATCAAATGCACGAATCTAATTTTGAGAACTCAGTGCTATCGAAAATTTTGGTAAAACAATTGGGATCTAGATATTTATCAGAGGTTTAGTTTCTCTGTCCCCGTATCTCGAGGAAGATGGACGGTGTAAAATGAGAGAGAGATTTAATTTATATTAAACACTCCCGACAGCAGCAGACCCCCTTTTTTTTCTTGCCCCGCGTGTTGCGCGTTCACTGGTTCAGCTGTATGACATGTCAGGCAGGGTAACCCGCTGTGGCCGACCCGCGGTGGATATATCATTTTTGTTTGAGGAATCAAACTTGTGACCTGAAAGAGGAAAAGTGATTTAAACTTCCGTTATGAATTTTATGATGCAGTTTTAGTCCCACATCGTCTATATCTCACAGTTTGGTCTGGTTTATACACTCCAGCGAAGGCTGATGAAATGTCAACCAAGTCGTACAGGAGCTGTAGGCTGGTGCTTGGAATGGCTCAGTCCGTTCATTGCATCCTTTTGGTTTATTATTCTTTTTATTTATCATTATTATCACAACTTGAGCAGATTGTGAGAGATGACTGCTAGTCGGGAAGGATTAGAAAGCTGGGGGATGGGTTGAGATACTTTGATCAGTTTATTATGGAAATACCATTACCAACCATTATTGCATTTAATCAAGTTTTGGGATCACTATCTAAACTAAAGTGTGATTCCGATGTCATTGGGTTGTGTAAGAAGATGATGTTAGTCGGAATAAAACTTGATCTGTATACATTTAACGTTTTGATTAATTGTTGGTGTGCTTGGAGAGATAATAAAGAGAGGTTATCAACCTGATGTTATCACTTTCACTACACTGATTAAGGGCCTGTGTCACCAAGAAAAGGTTGATTTTGCATTCAAGGTGTTCGACCAAATGACTAAATGGGGTATTCATCCTAATGCAGACACATTTAATACTATTATATCTGGACTCTGTAGAGTTGGTAGAGTTGGTCATGTTCTTCAGCTGAAAAACAACATGGTGAGGTGGAAGTGCAGCCCTGATGTTAGCATCAAATAGATTTGTTTCATTATCATTAATTGCTCAAATTAAATCTCATATTTCTTTTCCTAAATCTACTTCGTTGCTAGACTTCTTATGTTGCTGCTAACATCTACTTCCCTTAGGTTCCGGATAATTTATTTTTGATTCGATTTTGGTGTGATTTCAGGAACTTCGCTCCTCCAACGTTGCTAAATGGATGTTATTTGCAATTGAATATCTTTTTGTGTATACATTCTTTTTTCCTTGCAGTATACAGTATTTGTTAGTAAACTTGTAATCAAGAAGGTATAGTAGTTGTCGAAACAAGGCATGAACAAAATCCACGACTTTAACATGTATCAGAATTCAGATATTTGTTCCCTATTCTCCCATTTAATTTGAAAGTTTGCTCTTGAAACCGAAAAGAACTATAGCACTTATGTATCTTAACATGTCTATATATTTTTTCTTGTTGTTGTGCACTTATTTTTAAATGTGCAGAACTGTAGATAAAGCGACAGTTCAACATTTTGTCTACATGGTGACCGCCAGCAGCGCCACCAACTCACAACTCTTCGAGAGGACAACCATCATAATTCAACTGCATTTCTCATCAATCTTCTTGACAGCGCATTGTTTCCTTTCCTTCTCTACTTCTGACCTATGCTGAGGTCTTACTGTCTGGTCTTTACATTGATTTGTAATTGTGCACAATCTTCCGATTAAAAATACAATTCTTTATATAGTACCTTGGGAGATGAGTGGTAAAAAGGAAAGAATGGTCAGCACGAGGAGTTGAGTTGTGACCTCTAGCTGAAGTAAGATTCGTCTCTAATTCAACTCAAATATTTCAAAAGTGTCACCAGAAACACCCAACCCAGTAATCCATGGTAGTCAAGGAACTGAACTTAGTGCAATATTGGAACAAATATTATCTCCATCGATCCAACCCAAACTCCGAATTAGGTTCAACGTAGACTCGTCAATTCGAGAAATCTGTAGAGACCAAATTCCTTGTAGGCAGATTCAAAAGGATGAGAGTGGGAGTAACTTAACAGAAGAAAACGGATGGAAGAAAATGTATTTACTTTTGGAGATACAAGGAATTGAACTTGCGACCTAAAAGAGGAAAAGGGATTTTTGTATTTATGCAGCAGTTTTAGTCCCACATAGAGCATATCTCAAAGTTTGGTTTGGTTTATATGCTTCAATAACGGCTAAAAGAACGTCAACCTAGTCGTATGTGAGACGTAGGCTGGGGCTTGGAAGCTTGCTTTCATTGCCTTCTTGTGGTTGACATTGATGGCGACCATCTCTTGAATTTGGATATCAGTACACAGACGAAACCTCAGCCATTTTGTGTTTTTTTTGTACTGTTCACTATAGTACCAAATTTTTTTTATTTATTTATTTATTTATTTATTTTTATTTTTTTTTGGAGTTTGATTCGTAACATCTTCTTAAAATTAAAAAGAAGAAGAAAGAAATGATGAATTTGGTATTCTCACCTTATTATGGTTCAAGAGGTAGTAGAACATCTCGACTTGAGCAGATTGTGAGGGATGACTGTAAGTCAGGAAGGATTAGGAAACTGGAGGATGGACTGAGATACTTTGATCAGTTGGTTCTGGAAAGGCCTTTGCCATCCATTGATACATTTAATCATGCAATGAGTTCGCTGTCTAAAATTAAGTGTGATTCAGATGTAATTTTGTTGCACAACACGATCAATTTGGTTGGGGTATAACCAAATATTGTTACATTTAACATCTTGATCAATTGCTGTTGTAAACCAGGAAAAGTGAATCATGGGTTTTGTTTGCTTGGAGAGATTATAACGAGAGGATATCAACCTGATGTTATCACTTTCACTACATTGATTAAAGGATTGTGTCTTAAGGAAAGGTTGATTTTGCATTTAAGGTGTTCGACATAATGACTAAGACGGGTATTCGGCCTGATACCTTTACGTGTGATACTCTTATATCTAGGCTCTGTAGAATCGGTAGACTGGGTTGTGCTCTTCAGCTCAAAAACAACATGGTCAAATGGAATTGCAGACCAGATGCTGTTTCATATTGTGCAATTATAGATACTCTTTGTAAAGGAGGTTTAGTTGATGAAGCTTTGTTCCTATTCTCCGAAATGCAAAGAGATCCAAATGTTGTACCCGATGTAGTCGCCTACAGTTCTTTGATCAATGGGCTTTGCAATTCAGGCCGGTTGAATGAGGCAAAGAGACTGTTTGAAGAAATGCCGATGTAATTACATATAAGGAATCTCTGCCGATGTAATTACATATAACTGTATGATTGATTGTCATTGCCTACATGGTCAATGGAAAGAAGCAAGAAGATATTTTGATGAAATGATGGATCGAGGGATTTCACCCAATACAATAACTTTTAATATATTAACAGATTCAAATTGTAAAGATGGAATGACGGAAGATGTTTGGGGGTTATTTGAATTGATGGACAAGTTAAGCATAGGGCGTAATCAGATTACTTATGGTTCAATGATCGACGGTCTGTGTTTGAAAGGTCGGTTGCAAGAGGCGGTGAAACTGTTTGAGTCGATGGCAGCTAAGGGTCTTCAACCGGATGTTATTGGTTGCACCATATCAATTGATGGGTATTGCAAGAATCATAAGTTGGATGAAGCTATGAAGTTATTCAAGAAAATGAAACAAACTGGATTGAAACCCGACATAATCACTTGCAATGTATTATGAGCAGGACTGTACCAAGATGGAAGAATGAAGACTGCAAAGAATTTGCTTAAAGAGATGCAAACTTTAAGTGTATTTCCAGATATTGTCACATACAGAACAATGTTGGACGGGTACTGCAAGATTTGGTACGCTGAGAAAGCAGTAGAGTTGTTTGAATCCATGAAGGGTACTGGTATCTCAGTTAATATTGACATGTACAATATTCTTATTCATGGTTTCTTTCTAGCTGGGAGTTGGAGGATGCAAGAAAATTGTTTAATGAAATTCCGAAAAAGGGATTAGTGCCTGATGTAGTAACATATACCACAATGATAACTGGCCTCTTTTATAGCAAGTTGTTACTAGAGGTTGACAATTTAATCATCAAAATGGAAGAGATGGGTTGTTTACCAAATGCTAGAACATACAATAACATCATCAGGGGTTTTCTTCTGGGGAAGGAAACTGATAAGGCATTATATTTTCTTGGCAAGATGCGTGAAAGAAATTTTGCTCCAAGTGATTTTGTTATTTGTTTGTTAGTGAAAACTCTCTCCGCAAATGAGCTAAAAAATCTTTGTGGGTTTGAAACCTTGTAAGTTGAGGTAACAACGAATTCTTGAATCTCTATCAAGTTTCACACATTTTTATTACCGCATACTTAATGATCCATTTCTGCGTCTGTTTTAGTCTTCTTATTTATAGATTTTCTTCGCTGGCTATTTTCCTTTATTTCAATACTATACTTAAGGTTTAAAACCTGTTTTGAAAACTCTCAGGTGGCATATGCACATTTCTAGGTGCTGCATCCATCAGAGATGTAGCTATTACTTAACGGAATGTTAATTGATAGGTGGTATACAAATAGATTTCAATATGTTTTTTTTTACTCAGGTTTTTGGTGCATCATTTTATCTGCAAGATTTCAGTTAGAACTTGGGATATATGTGTTTTCATCTGTTAAATTTTGTTGAACCTGCATTAATGTTGTAGCCCCTGAATGATATGATTGAAGGAGTGAGAATACTTGCAAATTTCGTTGCTACACTTGTTTTGTTGCTAGCCCCTGTATTAAAATTTGTACCCAGTGATTCGTTGTTAATTAACACTCTCTCAACAATCAGTTAGTGAATCCTCATAATTGTTGAGGTAACAGTGAATTTCTAGATCTTTGTTAGATATCGACATATTTTATTTGTTTTCCTTCCTGCAAAATTCGTAATCTGCAAAATGGTATAATATCCGTCTCGTTTACCTTAGGTTATTTTGGTGCGATTTCAGGATTTTCACTCTTCCTACGTTGCTAAATGGATGTTATTTGCAATTGAATATCTTTTTGTATATACATTCTCTTTTCTGGTGGAAGAGCTAATGATTCTACTAACACTAGCTAGGCATGTGAATCAAGTTTATCTACTCTTCAGTTCCACTTTCAAATATGAGAAACAAAAAACTGCAGTTATCTTATCAAAATAATTTCTCGATTAGTGATGTCAATGTTTTGTTGTTATTTTACTCATTAAAGTTCTTCTGATCAATCTTTAATTATTCCTCTACTTTAGTTCATAGCTTTGTTTTAAGACTTCATAAACAGTAAAGTGTGTAATTACCTCATTTGGGAAGACTTGATAAAGAGTAAACTTGTTTCTTATGCGTCTTAGTTCCACTGACCATTTTGGGAAGGCTTTGCTTTCTTTCTATCAGCATTAAAATAAATCTCATCTGTGAAACTATGTGAGATAGATATACGAATTGGATATGTACATTTGATTACATTTTTGTCTGGCCTTTTAGGTGCTTGAGCAAAAATCCATTTTGTTGAAAATGATAGGATCGGTATCAGAGGTCGCCTACTGGACAAGATTGTCATGCATCAAAAGTATGGATTATAGCAGACTCAATTCCTGAACATTTGATTTCAGGGACACTATGCTTACCTTTCTGAAAGAGCAAGTATAAACGGCAATCACCAAGGTGAGCTTCTGACAGATTTAAAAGCATGTGCTTCAAAGTATGATATACAACTATGAAACACTAAGTTAACAATGTATTGTTTGTATGATATAGAGCTTCTGTAATTGCTTTATGAATGTAAACCGAGTGAAACACAGTCGAATTTGATAAACCTACTTGACATATCTTATCCATTTAACATTGTAACTGCACCACTCGGTTGACCAGTGGAACTACCATATATGAACAAATATGTCTACCATGTTAAATCTCTCTTTGTAAACTTCAGACATGTGGGCTCTCTTGATTTGTATATTCACATATCATGAGAAGGTTTGGCCTCTCAATCATGTTGTATTATCTCTTACTTTCTTGAGTCATGTTTTCAGATTCACCCCAGAAAAATGATGACTCTCTTCTGCAGGTGGATTGGAAGTCATTTGATGTCGTCGTAGTTGGTCTCATTATTCATTTTGGGTATGGATTTTAACACCTTCCGTTTCAGTGAGTTGCTTAGTGACTGATAGGCACTGAAACTAGATGTACCCTTTTCGTGCATAAATTCACCCAAAAGTATTTTTACTCTTCCATATAGATGCAAGCAACATATATAAAGGGCCTGGGCAGTGACCAACGTAAAAAGGCTAGGAAAACAGTTGAATTGGCATTCACCAACTTACAATGGTTGGACTTGAGCAGGAGTGCCATCAACTCACTTCTTTTGGACTGGAGCGGAAGCGCTACCAACTTGCAGCTCTTATAATAGAGCGGAAGCACCACTAGCACCACAAACTCAGAACTCTTAGACTGGATCAGGAGGTCCACCAACTCATAAGTTTTTGACTAGAGAGAGAGTGCCGCCAGCACCTGGCACCACAAACTTCCAACTTTCTTACCAGACCAGGAGCACCACCAGCTTAGATCAAGCGCATTGTCTCCTGTACTGAGGTTTTATTCTCTGCTCCTTGCACTGACTTGTAATCGTGCACCAACTTCCAATCAACAATTCTCCTAGTCTCCTCTTTCGTTTGTATCGCCGCCGAAAACGTTATTTCCATTTGCAGTTTAATCATTTATCCAATATCAGAGATTCAGAATTCGATGTTACACAACATATTTGAATAAACTCCGTCCTACTTATGTTTTTGAAAGGCGCACGAGTTGTAAGGTGAGCTCCTCAGTAGTAATGCGCCAGGATATTACCTTTAGATTTTTTTTTTTTTGTGGTTGTATTAAGCGTGCTTGAGGCGTGAGGTGACTTGCTTGGCACCTCGCCTCAGAGCATTTCCTATGGGTAGTGTCCAAATGACACTATCTCTTTCATTTTGAAAGAGAGACTACCAATATGAAGGAGGAAGTCCACTATGGTAAAGTGAGAAGAAGGACTACACGGCACTTGGAGTGCCCTTTTTTTCTTATTTTTTTTCCTTTTCACGACACTCCAAGTGCCCTTTTTTTTTTATTTTTTTCCCTTTTCACGGCACTTGGAGTGCCCTTTTTTTCTTTTTTTCCTTTTTCACGGCACTCCAAGTGCCCTTTTTTTTTTTTTTCGTTTTTTCCCCCACTAGTGCAACGTCCTTTTTTTTCTTTTGCCTTTTTCACGGCACTTGGAGTGCCGTTTTTTTGTTTCTTTTTGGTAGTGTCCACTACCAACCATTCTTTCATATGAAAGAGAGGTTGAAAGTGTTTGGGACCAAAGTGGATTAGTAGTGACCTATAGTAAGACCAAATTTGGTCTAAATGATAGTCTCTCCTTTATTTTGAAATAGTGACACTACCCATAGGAAATGCTCTCACGGCTCAAACATGTAAACTTTAGATTTACACCAAGCGGTTTATTGCCGGATCGAATCGGCTCTGAACCGAACCGAACCGTACGACTTGCAGCCCCAGCTGCCCCACAAAGAGTCGAACCTACTACCTACTTCGGATCACAAAAATAGATCGTTACTAATTTATGCTTCTTTCCCGACTCGAGAGAGAGAAATCAAATAATCTAATCAGGAGATGAATTTGGGGCACAAGAAAATGGCGATGTTCATGAGAATATTCTCAAATCGTTATTATCATGGTTCAGGAAGTGATTTCATTAGACTATCACAACTTGAGCAGATTGTTAGGGATTACTGCAAGTCAGGAAAGATTAAGAAGCTGGAGGATGGATTGAGATGCTTTGATCAGTTGATCTTGGAAAGACCATTACCATCCATTGATACGTTTAATCATGTCTTGAGTTCACTGTCTAAGATCAAGTGTGATTCAGATGTCATTGGGTTGTATAACAAGATGAATTCAGTTGGGGTACAACCAAGTATTTATACATTCACCATTTTGATCAATTGCTTCTGTAGGTTAGGCCAAGTGAATCATGGGTTCTGTGTGCTTGGAGAGATCATTAAGAGAGGGTATCCACCTGATGTTATCACTTTCACTGCACTGATTAAAGGCTTGTGTCTTCAAGAAAAGGTCGATTCTGCTTTCAAGGTGTTCGACAGAATGACTCAGACGGGTATTCTTCCTAATGCGGTTACATGTAATACTCTTATATCTGGGCTCTGTAGAGTTGGTAAAGTAGGTTCTGCTCTTCGGCTGAAAAACAACATGGTCAAATGGAAGTGCATCCCAACGGTTGTTTCCTATGGTGCCATCATAGATACTCTTTGTAAAGGAGGTCTAGTTGATCAAGCTTTGGTTCTATTCTCCGAAATGCACAAAGACTCGAATGTTGTGCCCGATGTAGTCGTTTACAATTCTCTGATCAATGGAATTTGCAATTCAAGACGGTTGAATGAGGCAAAGAAGCTCTTTGACGAGATGGTTAGTAGAGGAATCTCTGCCGATGTAATTACATATAGCTGCATGATTGATGGTCATTGCCTGCATGGTCAATGGGAAGATGCAAGAAGATATTTTGATGAAATGATGGATTGAGGGATTTCACCTGATACAGTAACCTTCAATATATTAATAGATTTCACCGGATTACTTATAACTCAATGATCGATGGTCTGTGTTTGGCAGGTCGGCTGAAAGATGCGGTGAAACTGTTTGAATCGATGGCAGCTAAGGGCCTTCAACTGGATGTTATCAGTTACAATATATTAATTGATGGGTACTGCAAGAAACATAAGTTGGATGAAGGTATGCAGCTATTCAAGAAAATGAACCAAAACGGATTGGAACCCACAGTAGTTACTTACACTATGATATTAGCGGGACTGTACCGAGATGGAAAAATGAAGACTGCAGAGAATTGGTTTCAGGAAATGCAAACTTTTGGTATTTCTCCAAATATTGTCACATACAATACAATGTTGGATGGGTACTGCAAGAATGGATGCATTGAGCAAGCTGTACAGTTGTTTGAATCCATGAAGGGTACTGGTATCTCAGTTAATATTGACATGTACAATATTCTTATTCATGGTTTGTTCCGGGCTGGGAAGCTGGAAGTTGCAAGAAGATTGTTTAATGAAATTCCAAAAATGGGATTAGTGCCTAATGTAGTAACATATACCACCACGATAAATGGACTTTCATAGCAAGATGTTACCGGAGGCTAACAATTTAATCATCAAAATGAGAGAGATGGGTTGTTTACCAGATGCTAGAGCATATGATACCATCATCAAGGGTTTTCTTGCTGGAAAGGAAACAGATAAGGCATTACATTTTCTTGGCAAGATGCGGGAAAGAAAATTTGTGCCAAATGATTCTGTTTGTTCGTTGTTAATTAACACTCTCTCAACAAATCAGCTAAAAGATCTATAATTATTTTTGCGA
>JAJJMA010318801.1:0-11414 GCA_023529015.1 Papaver nudicaule
GGGTCGTGGCTCTTGGATGAAAGTGGGGCCGTAACAAGAGTCACGGCCAAGAGAGGAAAAGGTGGGGTCGTGGTAACAACCACCACCAAGCCACAAAAGTGGGGCTCATGCGTTAGGCATGGCTGAGCTCTAAAAGTGGGGCCGCGACATGAATCACGGCCAAGACCAAAGTGTGGGGCCGTAGCATGAACCACGACCAAGACCAAGCTAGGGACGCAAGGTAACATGGGCGTGAGTTTAGCTAAGGATGGCCCACACATGGATGCGAGCTAGGAAAGCAAGGGGATGCGAGTTTTAGGGCAAGCAAGAGATTGACATGTGCATGGATGAGCAAGGATGGGCGTGATTTTAGCTTAGGGAAGCAAGGGATGGCGTGAGCTAGGATGGGATGGCCGTGTGGGCCACCCATCCATGGATGCAAGCTAGGCAAGCCAAGGAGATGCGAGTTTTTAGGGCAACCAAGGGGACGTGAGCAAGGGATAGAAAAGGGGACGTGATTTTAGCTAGTAAGGGGAGGGACGTGAGCTAGATAAGGCTAGCTAGGTCGTGAGATTGGACATAGGCTAGATGAGACGTGTGTATGAGCATAGGCTAAGGCATGTGCACATGCACAAGCACATGCATAAGCTAAAACGCGTGCACAGGCACAGGCACATGCATAAGCGTTTTGCGTGTAGGCTAGGGATGTGGACCATGCTACTAGGCTATGGTCGTGAAAGATCAAAATACGACTATGATGACCAACTTTCTTTTCCCTATTGTAAAAATAAATTCATACCTTGCCTCGAGTTATTCCAAGATGCCAAAATTGATGCAAAATTACTCTTGTAACCTCCTCGCCAAAAACCACCATCAACACCAGGAAGAGGAGTCAAGAACCTGCCGAGGGTACAAATCAGGTAACAAACACTCTCATTATATATAGGGTACAAATCAGGTAACAAACACTCTCATTTGTTTTTGAATACATATATATATATATATTTGCCTCTGTTTGTTTCTGGATATATATATATATATTTGCCTCTGTTTGTTTCCGGATCTGGATAACGAGGTGGTTGCTTGGTTTGCAGAATCCTTCCAAGGCAAAAACCAGGCAGCAGAAAGCCGCCGATCTTCGAAAGAAGATTGACCGACTGACATAACAGGAAGAGTCGGCGAACCAGACTGAAAAGGAGGCTACACCAGAGAATCAACCCGTAAATAAACTGAAAGCGACTAAAGAGATGCCTCAGCTCACAAGGATAGGTGATGTTCCTCCTAGCGTACCACAAGAGAAAGTGGTTGACCCGAAAAAACGAGTTGGTACACAAGAGAAAAGCAAAGTTATTCCTAGCATTGCTGAAGAAACTGGTGAAAAAGAAAGCAAGCATTTTGAGATGGAAACATCAACCCAGGATAATGAAGATCACCATACTGACTTTGACACGAGGAATTTGAATCGTCATGAGCAGGCAGTGGGTTCCGACGAAGAGAATGTGGTGGATGAGACTTTGGATTTTCCTTTGTGAAGTGTGCTGGACTTGAAATCAATGCCCAGTGGCGGCGTGCCTGTCAAGCCGAGAAGGGGGTGTACTGGAAATATGACTAACAAATTGTAGAAACTTTTTTTGCTCAGATCAACCGTTAAAATCGCCAAGATTCTTTGTATTATGAAACTATGGAAAAGTATGGGTCTCCCGGGCTCCTTGACACACCTGACATTTGATAGGCACTTAAAATGCCTATTCAAGAGTACCCAATTCATACACTTTAGTCCGCTAATGCCTCGTATATTCTTTATTTTACCTTGTTTTCTATTTTGCTGGTACAACGACTTGAAGTCGCACAACAAAAGAAAAAACATGAAAATGGGGCTAAAATGACGTTTGCGACTGAACCACCAATATTGTTACCGAGTCTTGCTGGCCACCAGTCCACCAAACCACAAGCCTGCTCACATTCAGGAGGAACAACAAAGGAGGTTAAAGGAGTCCACATGAGGTGTCAGTCAGAAGAGCCCGAGAGCTACTTAAAACTGTGAGTCGTGTCACACCTTATCATCACTGCATGCTATACAGTACACCCTCCCAATTATCGATTCTTGTAGGCATAAGCTAGAAACATAATTAGGGATTTTTCCAACTTGAAATTGGGGTTGTATTGGGAAGAATTTGTTCGCCAGTACTGAGAGTGGGTCAGGAGAGATTGAAGACAAAGAAGAAGACAGGTGTCGGGGTTGAGATTGTCATGGTTTGTGATGAGCTCATAAATATTACATATATACACCCATATTTGCACTAGCGAGAATTCGTTATTTGATTAATAATATCGTCTTAAGCATTTGACAAGAAGATACAAGCAAATCTGACAATACAACAAGAAAGAAGAGAAAAGGGTAAAACAGTCATTTCAAGGAGCAACTGATATTGACTGACACATAGTAGTTAAGGGGACGTCATCATCAAGGGGCAACCAGGTGGAGTATTCACTACAGGCACCCAAAACATGTTAAGATACAGTTCAGAAAAAAAAGAAGAAAAAGAAGAGCTCAGAGGAATTTGAACCCTTCATCTACACCTGCGTTAGTGTTCTCTGAACCACTGAGCCACGACTTATTCTATAGTCATACTGAAATTAATTTGTATTTATAATAACTGAACAGCTGGAGATTTAAAGGGCAGACGATCAGTTTTACACTCTAACTGATCGTGTTCAGTTTTTCTCCCTCCTCTTTTCAGTCACGACCAGTTCTTGGTGTGTTGTTAGGTGACGTTACTAGCCCATTCTGATGGGTTTTCAACGCGGGTTTTGAAGTCGATCCGTCCTAGGAGTGTTTGGTTGAATTTGGTTAGGTGTTTGAGGTTGGTTTGTGACCGGTAAAACATGAAGGAAGAAGGATGATGCTGCCGTTCAAATGGTGATTTTCATGGGTTATGTGTTCATGTAAGAGGAGAATTAGGAGGTCAAGAAGGAGTGTAAGAATGGGTTCTTGGTGGAATTGGTTTGGGGTGATGTTTGTGTTGAATTTTGGCCGAGAGAATGAGAATGAAATATGATGTTATGTTGTGGTTTCAAAAGGGTGATTGCAGGAAATGTTGATGAGTATTTCAGGGCTTTGATTGAATTGAATGAATGGGTTTCTCTTGAATGAATATGTATTTGCAGGGAAGGATAATTGCGGTGGTTAGAAGAACAAATCAGGTTCCTTTGTAGTTCAGCTGCAGGACGCACATCAACTGTTCGTAACAATGCCTGAACCACTAAGTCTGTGTTGCTGCTGTCGAATTGTAAGGAATGGCTGAGATATGGAGTCCTGGTTATTTGTCAGAGATATTTTCGATGTGAAGAACACAGAAAAGAATGGGTCTTAGCTGGATTCGAGTTTGGCGTAGCTAAGTTAGATTCCAGTACGGTTTTGGTGGAACTAATGTGAAGTGTTTTGGAAGAAGGCCTGAAGACAGTATAAGAAGGTATGGTTGTGTGGACTGAAGTTCTGGCGGGTACTTGATTTGCAGATTTCGAAATTGCTGATGGTGGTTAGGGTGGTTGCGTATCAAGAAGGTTCAGAAGGTGGAGCTGATGGTGTCTGAAATACCATGGATTGACGGTGATGGAAGGTTGCTGCTGGATGTGAACACTAGTGGGCTTGTGAAATCGAGTTGAGATGGATTTATACGTGGTGAGTTGGTGATGGTTAATTGCCTAATGGGGTATCGGACTGAGAAAGCCCACAACAGGAGTTCACAGATTGGAAGTCGGTGGATTTTATGGGTTCTGATATATAAATTGTACGTGAGCAGCCAGAAGGGGAAGACCCCGATAGGGGGAAAACTAGGGTTTATCTTTGTTCTCTTCATATATTTTTCATGGCTTTTGAGAAAGCCATAATTTGCTAATTTTCTTGTGGTTTTCTTATTTTCTTGAATGAAGTCTATATTTTGTGCTTAATAAATAATTGTTTGAGTGTCTTCATTAATGGTTCTTCGTTTAAATCCCATCATGTTTTATGCCAAGTATATCTCATAGTTCGGTAATCAACGAAATCATTCTTCGACCTTGTTTAATATCGTTTTATGATTTTTCTCCGACTCTTTATGCCAAGTATATAGAGTACTTTGGATATATAATTTTCGGGTCTAGACCAAACATATCTTTTTGGAGTTACAAGACTTTTGTGAGAGGATACAATTAATTCGGCTTTACAATGGATTTCTGAAACCCTGACATATTTTTCATCTTGTGTGATGAGCTCATAAATATTACATATATACACCCATATTTGCACTAGCGAGAACTCGTTATTTGATTAATAATATCGTCTTAAGCATTTGAAAAGAAGATACAAGCAAATCTGACAATACAACAAGAAAGAAGAGAAAAGGGTAAAACAGTCATTTCAAGGAGCAACTGATATTGACTGACACATAGTAGTTAAGGGGACGTCATCATCAAGGGGCAACCAGGTGGAGTATTCACTACAGGCACCCAAAACATGTTAAGAGACAGTTCCGAAAAAAAGAAGAAAAAGAAGAGCTCAGAGGGATTCGAACCCTTCATCTACACCTGCGTTAGTGGTCTCTGAACCACTAAGCCACGACTTATTCTGTAGTCATACTGAAATTAATTTGTATTTATAATAACTGAACAGCTGGAGATTTAAAGGGCAGACGATCAGTTTTACACAACTGATCGTGTTCAGTTTTTCTCCCTCCTCTTTTCAGTCACGACCAGTTCTTGGTGTGTTGTTAGGTGACGTTACTAGCCCATTCTGATGGGTTTTCAATGCGGGTTTTGAAGTCGATCCGGCCTAGGAGTGTTTGGTTGAGTTTGGTTATGTGTTTGAGGTTGGTTTGTGACCGGTAAAACAGGAAGGAAGAAGGATGCTGCTGCCGTTCAAATGGTGATTTTCATGGGTTATGTGTTCATGTAAGAGGAGAATTAGGAGGTCAAGAAGGAGTGTAAGAATGGGTTCTTGGTGGAATTGGTTTGGGGTGATGTTTGTGTTGAATTTTGGCCAAGAGAATGAGAATGAAATATTGATGTTATGCTGTGGTTTCAAAAGGGTGATTGCAGGAAATGTTGATGAGTATTTGTTACGACCAGAAAATCAACATGAATAGAAATGTAAAACGAGAATGATTGTGAGATTAATTCGAGGAAATCCCTACCTCCCAATTGGTTTAATTCGAGAAAACCAAAGTAAAACTCCTTACACAACTGTGTACTTCAATAACATTCAACATGCCTTTTCTCATTTAGTTTAGAAACCTAAATAGGCTTTCTCCAGGCAGTTACAAGGTTACGATAATGTTCAGACGGTTACAAACTTCAAATAAAAGAGTACTGATACATATTACTTCTATACAGGAAACAAATACGTAGTAACTTAAATAACTAGACCCTTTGACTGTATCAACTCCTTCCCCCTTAAAGTTTTCCCTTGTCCTCAAGGGAGATGTCTGGAAACTGAGTTGTAATGTAGTCACAATCCTCCCAAGTTGCTTCAGCTGGAGACAAACCTTGCCAATGGATTAGGACTTGTTCTTTCTTCTTTCGAATCCGACGATCAAGAACAGCTTGAGGTAGTGGAATGAGTGTGTCTTCTTCAGAATGCATCTTTGGTAAATCAGGTTGAACATGGGCAACAGCTCCAACTTTGATCTTAAGAAGAGAAACATGAAATACTGGATGAATGTGTGATCCTGCTGGAAGTTCAAGCTGGTACGCTACTTCACCAATACGTTGCAGAACTTTGAATGGACCATAGTATTTTGCAGCTAGCTTTTGATTCCTTTTCATAGACAGAGATAGTTGCCGGTAAGGTTGCAGTTTTAAATAAACCATATCACCAACTGAGAATTCCCTTTCTTGATGCTTAGAATCATAAAGTTTTTTCATTCTGGCTTGCGCTTCCGTAATCTTCTCACGAATGACTTTAATAACAGCATCTCTATTGACCAGCTCTTGTTCAACGGCTTCTAGTTTAGATGTGCCATGAATATAATTCAACAAGGAAGGAGGTTCACGGCCATATACAACTTCGAAGGGTGTTCGACCAATAGTTGAGTGAAAACTCGTATTGTAGCAAAATTCTGCCCACGTGAGCCACTGACTCCACTTTTTTGGTTGAGAACTAGTAAAACAACGAAGATACATCTCTAAAGTACGGTTAACAACTTCACTTTGTCCATCCGTTTGGGGGTGATATGCAGTGCTGAAGTTGAAACTGGTACCATTTAACTGAAATAACTCCTTTCAAAATGCACTTGTGAAAGTGGTATCTCTGTCACATACAATAGATCTAGGCATTCCATGCAAACGAAATATTTGTTCAAAGAAAACCTTTGCAATCTCAACCGCAGTATACGGGTGAGAAATGACAGTGAAATGGGCATACTTGGATAACCTATCAACAACTACAAAAACAGTAGATTTACCGTTAGAAGTGGGCAAACCTTCGATGAAATCCATGGAGATATCTTCCCACACTTAATTCGGTATAGGAAGTGTTTGGAGAAGGCCAGCAGGTAATAATTGTTCCACCTTATGTCGTTGGCAAGTATCACAGTCCTTGATGAAATCTTTGATTGTTTTTCTCATTCCTTTCCAGTAGAAATTGGATCGAACCCGGTGGTAGGTCTTTTGAAATCCTTCATGTGCACTGCTATGGAACTGGTCGACGATGTCTGAAATGAGGAGAGACTCTTCAGCTAGATATATCTTTTCCTTGAAAAATAAGACACCATCTTGAAATTTCCATGGACCTACAGCTTCATCTTCTTTGATTAGTTTTACTATATTTTGTAAAGTGGGATTCTTTGCAACTTCTTCTTCAATCCAGTTTGGAAGAGGGTGAGATATGCCACAAATTCTTTTGTCACAATGTTCTTCCCTTTGCGATAAGGCGTCTGTAACAATATTCTCTCTTCCACTTTTATATTCTACCATAAAATCAAAACCCATTAACTTGTAAAGCCAACGTTGTTGAGAAGCTGTAGTAATCTTCTGAACCCATAAGTGCTTTAAACTTTGATGATCAGTTCTTACAATAAATTGCCTTCCCAACAAATACGGTCTCCATTTTTGTACTTCTAAAACTAGAGCTAGCATCTTCATATGTGGACATTAAGAGATGCTTCCCCTGTAGTGCATGACTGTAAAATGCAATTGGTCTGTCTTGTAAAAGAACTGCCCCAACTCCAGAACCAGATGCATCGCACTCAACAATGAACTTCTTTGTGAAATCAGGTAATGCAAGGATAGGTGCTCGAGTCATTACCTCTTTCAGTCTCTTAAAAGCTTCCTCTGCCAATGGATTCCACTAAAATGAGTCCCTTTTTAACATCTGCGTTAGAGGTCCAGCAATCTTACCATAATTTTGAATAAACTTACGGTAGTAACCTGTCAACCCCAAGAAACCCCGCAAGGACTTTAGTGTGATTGGCTTAGGCCAGCTACATCGTATCTACCTTTTCTGGGTCCACTCCGACTCCTGCACTTGAGATTATATGGCCTAGGTATTTAACTTCCTTCTGGCCGAAATCACATTTTTCTAACTTCACAAACAACTGGTTAGAACTTAAAATGGAGAATATAATCTCTAAGTGACTTATATGCTCCTCCCATGTCTTACTGTAAACGAGTATATCATCAAAGAAAACGAGAACGAATTTTCTCAAATAATTTTTGAATACCTCATTCATTAGAGATTGGAATGTGGAAGGCGCATTGGTAAGACCGAAGGGCATCACGAGAAATCATAATGGCCTTGATGAGTTCGAAAAGCAGTCTTCTCAATGTCATCTGGGTGCACTCGAACCTGATGATAGCCAGAACGAAGATCAAGTTTTGAGAAGAACACTGCACCATTCAATTCATCTAATAACTCGTCAATAACCGGTATAGGAAATCTGTCCTTAACAGTAATACGATTCAAAGCTCTGTAGTCGACACACATCCTCCAAGAGCCATCATGCTTCTTGACCAAAATCACATGAGAAGAGTAAGGACTGTTGCTGGGACGAATTAAACCTAAAGACAACATTTCATTGACGATTTTCTCAATCTCCGTTTTCTGAAAATGGGGATATCGGTAAGGCTTAACAGAGACTGGCCCAGATCCCGGTTGCAACAGAATTCTGTGATCTTCTAATCGATTGGGTGGAAGAACTTTAGGTTGTGTTAACACTACCTTGTATTTTCCAAGAAGTTGTTGTATGTCAGAGGGAGCTTGACACATATCTACTGACGGTTGTGATGCTTCGACAGAATATAGGTGCAGTAAAACGCCTTTATTCTTCTTGGCTACTCGAAGTAGATTGGGGCCGTCAACAACTCGGTTTTTGGATTTAGTTAACCCTTGTAGAGCAACTTCCTTCCCATCAACTTGGAACCTCATTTTAAGCTTAGAGAAATCCCACTCAATTGGACCCAGTGTACGCAACCATTGGGTGCCTAATACAACTTCATAGCCATCAAGCGGAAGTATATAAACATCTACAGATATTGGTACTCCTTGTAGCATTAATTGAGTTTGGGGACACACACCTGAACTGCTTACCCTTTCCCCTGTCGCCACAATTACTTTCATATTTCCCTTTGGTATTGGCTGCAACCCAATCTTTTTTGCAAGTTGCTCACAAACAAAGTTATGAGTGCTTCCTGAATCTATCAACACCGTTATCGTCTTAAGCCCAATTTTTCCCAACACTCGCATTGTTTCAGGTGTTTGGCTACCCGAAATTGCATGCAAGGAAATTTCTGGCTGTTCTTCATCTAGTTCATCACCAATTTCTTCAGTTTTCGTCTCTGCATCATCGTCGCTATCTTCGAGATTCGCTTGAATAGAGAAAAGCTTCTTGCAGCGATGTCGAGGTACAAATTTTTTATTACATTTGAAGCACAACAATTTCTTCTTTCTTTCATTTATCTCCTCAATCGACATCTTCCTCACCGATGGTGTTGTAGACGAACTAACAGGAACATTTCGTGGTTGAAAAGTTGATTTTGGAACCAACGGAGCTACCAATTTTTTGTTAGAATTGTTTCTGGCTTCAAATAAACGGGCTAAACCAATTACAGACGAGAGTGTTGTAGGCTTATTTGCTTGCACTTCAGTACGAATGCTAACATGTAAACCACTAATGAACATACTGACCAGCTGATGCTGGGGAATTGGACCTGCTTTCGCCAGTAGCCTTTCGAATTTTTCCCGAAATTCTTGTACGGTGCTAGTTTGGCTTAACTTTGATAACTCCCCGAAGAAATCCATGTATTGATTATCACCAAACCGTGCATACAGATTGTCCTTGTACTCTTCCCAGGAAATATAAATCATTTCTTGCTTAAGTAATTGAAACCATAACTATGCATCTCCTTCAAGGTGAAATCCTGCCAGTTGAACTCTTTCAGAGACGGGAATTTCATGATGTGAAAACCATTGTTCTGCCTTGCAAATATATATTGCTGGGTCTTCTCCAATAAAAAAGCGAGGAAAATCTAGTTTTACTCGGGGTCTTTGATGCTCAAACGAAGAAGTATGCTGAAATTCCTTTCCGTCATTTGATCGAACACCTTTTGGGTATCTTGAATTTGAAGAAGTTCCAATATTTTCTTTAACCGCTTTTTCCAAAAGAATATCTGAAATAGTTTTGAAGTGGTGACACAAATCACTCAAACTACTCAGAATTGCTTTCTGCCCATTTCAATAGTCTCCAATGATGGTTGTTTTTGTTCTGCTGATGAATTCTCTTTTTCTCCATTTTGACCCATAGCCTGGCTCTGCATACCAATTTGTTACGACCAGAAAATCAACATGAAAGAAATGTAAAACGAGAATGATTGTGAGATTAATTCGAGGAAATCCCTACCTCCCAATTGGTTTAATCGAGAAAACCAACGTAAAACTCCTTACACAACTGTGTACTTCAATAACATTCAACATGCCTTTTCTCATTTAGTTTAGAAACCTAAATAGGCTTTCTCCAGGAAGTTACACGGTTACGATAATGTTCAGACGGTTACAAACTTCAAATAAAAGAGTATTGATACATATTACTTCTATACAGGAAACAAATACGTAGTAACTTAAATAACTAGACCCTTTGACTGTATCAGTATTTCAGGGCTTTGATTGAATTGAATGAATGGGTTTCTCTTGAATGAATGTATGTTTGCACGGAAGGAGAATTGCGGTGGTTAGAAGAACAAATCAGGTTCCTTTGTAGTTCAGCTGCAGGACGCACATCAACTGTTCGTAACAATGCCTGAACCACTAAGTCTATGTTGCTGCTGTCGAATGGTAAGAAATGGCTGAGATATGGAATCCTGGTTATTTGTCAGAGATATTTTCGATGTGAAGAACACAGAAAAGAATGGGTCTTAGCTGGATTCGAGTTTGGCGTAGCTAAGTTAGATTCCAGTACGGTTTTGGTGGAACTAATGTGAAGTGTTTTGGAAGAAGGCCTGAAGACAGTATAAGAAGGTATGGTTCTGTGGACTGAAGTTCTGGCGGGTACTTGATTTGGAGATTTCGAAATTGCTGATGGTGGTTAGGGTGGTTGCGTATCAAGAAGGTTCAGGAGGTGGAGCTGATGGTGTCTGAAATACCATGGATTGACTGTGATGGAAGGTGGTTGTTGGATGTGAACACTAGTGGGCTTGTGAAATCGAGTTGAGATGGTTTATACGTGGTGAGTTGGTGATGGCTAATTGCCTAATGTGGTATCGGACTGAGAAAGCCCACAACAGGAGTTCACAGATTGGAAGTCGGTGGATTTTATGGGTTCTGATATATAAATTGTACGTGAGCAGCCAGAAGGGGACAAACCCCGTAGAGGGGAAAATAGGGTTTTTGTTTTGTTTTTATATTTTTCATGGCTTTTGAGAAAGCCATATCTTGCTAGTTTTCTTGTTAAGGCGACGGATGAAATTGTACATGTCGGATTACTCGTTTTCTTGAATAAAAGATTATTTGTACTTAATAAAGTTTGAGTGTCTCTTTTTATGGTTTTCAATTCATAACCCCTTCATGTTTTATGGCATGTATACTACATAGATCGGTATTGAAACGAAACCATTCTACCGATCCTATTTATTATCGTTTTATGATTTTTCCTTGACTCTCTATGCCATATATAGTGAGCACTTTGAGAATCTATATTTTGATCGAGACCAAACATATCTTTTGAGAGAAATTCGGTTTTACAATGGATTCCTGAAACCCTGACGTTTTTTTTCATATTGGTTTTTATTCTGTCATCTTGATTATTATTTATTTATTCTAATTCTACATCAGTATCTCAAACACTCTCTGTGGGACAACCCGTATTTGCCGTTGTCTACATCTTCAACACCGTGCACTTGCGGTATTACAAGAGTCGGTTTTCCGTCCGATCAGTTTGGCCAATTTTTTGCCATGAAATATAGTTGAA
>JAJJMA010318819.1:0-15558 GCA_023529015.1 Papaver nudicaule
AGATGATCTCAATGAGTTTCCATGGGCAGCGATCAGCACATTCCTTCCACGTTGAAGTTGTGGTTTAATCTGTCAAGTATTACGGTTCAGATGGCTATGGAGTCCGGACATTTTGTATACTATCATCAATAACATCATCAAAGGAAATCTTCCATACGTATTTGGTAAGTTGAAACTTCAACTTTCTTTATTGTATTATGAAACCTCGTGGAATATTTCCTGTTCAAGCCGAGAACGCCAGTTTTGCCGTATAAGTTAAGGCTAGAATTATTAAGTTTAACATCGGCCAAGGATCGACAACAGCAAATTGATCCTCCGGTCTGCTGATCTCTATTTGTCCTACGTTAATACTGGTGCCATTTAATCCAGATCGAAAACTAGTCATAGTAGATACAAGTCGGAAGTTGCAAGACTAATAGCATGTTTAGATGCAGTAGGAAGTCAATTAAATATCTATATTTCTTCAAAAATGCTCAGTTAAATATCTATATTTTTTTTTTTTTTTTGATTGGTAAAAATGCTCTACATTCACAGAACAGATTGTGACAATAAATTCTTGCCATATCATTGTATATCCACATTGCCTTTTCATTAGTGTCGACATTGTAAAACAGCGCAACGGTATTCTTGTTCAAACCCATATCCAAATTCAAACTCAAGTCCAATACTTATTTGAATACATTGAATCGACTGATTTTTTCAATGTGGCCAGTAAGGGAATTTCTTGATTCAGCACGAATTATCATACCTAAATTACATCTTTATGCAAAACGTCAGCATACATGGTTAAATATGTAAATAGTAGGAAGCTACTTACACAAACGAGGCCTCTACAGTATTATGGATTAAGAAGAGGATATCAGAAAACCCTTTATGGTTGTAGACTTGCAGCGGATGAAGAAAGTCTGACTAAATGTGGGTTCATGCAACATTGGTAACACGAGAAACTAAAAACAATAGAGTGGATACTGACTATAAACATGGAGAGATACATATTGCATCTTCAAGCAAGACTGTTACTACTCTTGTAGAACTTCAGAAACTGGATGGCTCAAGCACAATGTTTGTCACAAAATAGATATATCTCAAATTCTATATTAGAAGACGTATTTCTGTAGACAGGATACAAAAGAAAATTGCGCATGATCGATGTTTTTAAGGTTCTAGCATATGGAATAGAACATAAATGAAAGAGAGTTCACTGAAGGATTAATATGTTCACCTGTTTCTCTTCCTAGTGTTGTTCTTCGTCAGGTTTCTAGTGTTGTTCTTCGTCAGGTTTCTAGCGATTTCTCTCTTTTTCCCTTCTCCCACAGAAATACCGGAAAACCGGGTTGTCACAAGATAACAATGAATTTTTGTTTATGAAATGGTCTTCTTCTTCAATAGTGGTGGAAGTGGTGGTGGTGGTGTAGAAGCAAAAGGGGGAGGGGGAGGAGGATTATCTGTTCTCTTGTGTATTGATCAAAACCAGCAACCCATGCTCATCACCACCATTCTTTAACAGCTAATCAAACCATTCTTCTTCATTGATAGTCAGTAAGTAAACCAAAAGGTCTTTCATATCTTCATACATTCAGCACTTAGATCTTACAAAACTTTCGTCAGACGACAATTCGCCAAACAAGATTACCAACTCGATTTTCAAGAATACACAACAGAGACCAGTTCAAAAGAAAACAGTTCTCCAGAAATTGTATTTACAACTGTCCCTCATCACCATCAGAATCAGCTGAGTCATAAAAATCACCATCAAAATCACCATCGTCAGAACCAGCTACATCAAAAACTGTTCGAATCTCACAATCATCGTCGATGCTTTGAATCTCACCCATCATGATGCGGCTACTCTTCACTTCAAAGTTGCAATTCATCCTTTTCCACTTTGGGTGTTCCTTTGTTGTGATGCTGGACAACAAGGCCTTCTTGGCTGCTAGGACCCTTGGTAAGAAGGAGTTTCTGGGATCCAGACCACTCAATTGATGCTTCAAAAATGTCTCAGCTTCTGACGCTGATGTTGATTGCTGCAGACAATGTTCCAGCATCTTTGTGTCCACTGGAGAAAGAGGTACCACCAGATAAGTTCTATTAGCCATAAGCTATAATGTACAGCTAGACTATGTGTACTGCAGTATATTCACTTTCTGAAAAAAATTACCGTTCTACAAATTCCTTTACAAACGCAACAATAATAAAATTGATAACAATATGGCAATAAAAGAGTCTTAACTCTTGAGGTGTTAAAACTATCAAAAGTATTGTACCTTCTTGGCCAAACCACATACGTGCCTCGCGCATAAGTTCACTTTTGATGAGCTTGGCAGTCTCGCTTCTGCTCCAGCTCCTCCTCAAGGTGTTGTATTTTTTTATTGCCCTTACATTGCAGAACATTAGTCACATTAGTCAAGGTGTTGTATTTTTTTATTTGTCTTCTTCTCAAGGAAAATTCGAACATTGAATTTTAACCATAAAAATATAAAAGAAGTTTCTTACCCAATTTGTTGCTGTTCTCTTTCTTCTAAACCTAAAATCTTACCAGAGACATTAGGCAAGGGAATCCCATTCTCAGCACAATCATCTTCAATCATGTGCTTGACTGTTTCAGATAGTAAAGCAGAGGATTCTTCGACTTCGAAAGTTTCGTTGTCAGAACTTCTTGAGATTATAATCTTCTTTGCTGCGGCAACCTCAGTTGCTGTTGACGAAGATGCAGCAGCCTCAGTGGTTGTTGATGAAGCAGCGGCAGCGGCAGCTTCGGTAGTTGTCTCAGGAGGAGCATCGGTTTGTTGGTTAACCAACTTTGAATCTTCGGTTGAAGAAGCCATTACGAGAGAAAACCCTAGAAAACAAATATTAAGCTCTTAAAAGAATAAAATAAAAGAATGTACTCCGTAGTTTTTTTTTTTTGTTTTTTGGTAGAAGCTCTTATTTATAGCAAAAAGCTAGCCGCTTTTCCCTTCTAGAATCCTTGTACAACAAGATATTGAGAAACATAAAAAAGGAATTCTATAGAAATTCTAAGTCCCCAAAGAGTTTCGAAACTAGGAGCACTCTGCCGTGGTACATAATGTTCCAATGTCACATTATATCTTGTACCAAAAAATAAAATAAAAAATGTCACATTATATCGAGGCAACTAGACCAAAACAAAGTCGTATGTCACATTATAACGAGGCAACTAGACCAAAACAAAGTCGTATGTCACATTATATCGAGGCAACTAGACCAAAACAAAGTCGAGGCAAGGAAACAATGACTTACTTCTCGATATAGTACTACCACTCTAGTCCAGACTTCTAGTAATGGCAAACTAAAACTTGTAATGATGAACTCTCTTAAACGACACAAACTTATATTTCTTTAATCAACCTGTGCATGGTATTTATAAGTTCTCATAATGCAAATTCCAAGAAGAAACGATGCTTCATGGATTCAGAGTTCAAATTTGAGATTTAAATTCTCAAAGATCGGTTTGCATAATTTTCATGTCTCTGGTGAAAAGTTCTGTTAGCTAATTTCTCTTGGATTTGAAAGGTAACTGATTTTATCTACCCAACAAAGCATTAGGCCCAGAACAACCCAAAACCCAAATCCATTAAGGTACGTATCAGAATCCAATTTTCCAATTGTTACTCCAACTAAAGAAGCAGAAATTGGTGGCGGCACAATAACACCTTGCAAGACATCTAGCCGCTGCAATTTTTTTAAAAAAGTTCTAATTTTGCTTGATATTTATAAATTGTTCGTCGCATTGTTGTTACAACAAGGACAAAATCTTCCATATATTTTGCGCCAAGATGAACGAACGCTTGGCTGAAAGTTTTTACTTGGGCATGTTTTTTTATTATGAAACCTCATGGAGTATTTCAAGCCGTGAACGCAAGTTACCATGACACATGTCAACGATAAACCAATTATAAAAAAAAGCAAGTTTAAGTCAAATATTTTTAGTTTAATTAAGTTCCCTAATTTTTAGAAAAAGTAGGAAAAAGTCAAACTGACCTATTTTTTTGAAACGGAGGGAGTAAAAATGTGTCTGGATCGTGTCGTGCATGACCTCGGAAAGGCCTTAAGAGAGAAGCCGCATTATTCCCTCCTCGCTCATAATGTCAATCCAGATTCTAGGCAGTGGCTAACCCAAATTTCCCATTCTGAGTAGTATGATAAGGGTTGTCCTAAGGGCGATGAATAGACTAAATTACCTTCTTTTTCATTTTTTTTTCAAATTTATTCCAAATTCTTTAGACATAAGTAACTCTAGCACCATGTTGCGGGTTCAAATGGTACAGGGAACATGGGCATATATTCTTCATTGTATGAGTGAGAAGCTCTGCGAATCGGGCGATGGCTGAGCCAACCCAGATCTAACCGATTCCCAAAACTCTCTTCTCAATTTCGAGTTTTCAAGACCTCTCTCACTCAATTTCTTCTCTTCCGTATTTTGATTACCGGTTGGTCTAGATTCACGGGAGTAAACATCATTATACCCTACCTTCCCTAACCTATATTTCTTTTTCTTGGGGTATAATCCAATAAGTAGCACGCCTCTACCTACTCTAGTAATAGGTCTTCTTTTACTACTCTCTCGATGGATTTGCTGGAAGGGGCTTGCTCTTGCATGAACTTCAGTTTACACTTGTTCAATTACTTCTGTCGGTTTTGTCGATTTTCTTGTTTTCCGTTGTGTTTTATCTTCTTGCTCCTCTCAGTTGTTAACCCTGACAAAATCCTTTCTCGGATGTATACGCCTTCCTTTTTTAATCTTCGAGGTAACTATAATCATTACTCTTCAATGCAATTTTTCGATGAATCCAAAGTGGGTTACGATGATCTTTTAACCCTTATTTATATACCCACTTATCCCCCATCTCCTTACACTTTTCATCAACTTTCTACTGATATCAACTTTCTCAAGGTTCTTCCATATTCGTACAGTAGATTCTGCGCCTTTACTATCACCAACTTTGTACTGCTTTATCATGAGTACTTCACGTCAACCACCTGATATCAATGAAGTACCAATTATAGCTGTCAAAGTTTTGGGTAATGCCACTGCGTATCTCACCATTAGGAATCGTATTAAAACTTTCTGGTTAACGATTCGAGTCCAATCAGTGCAAGATAATGGTACTAAAGGAGTTCTGAAGATCACATTCCACAACCTTCATGACAAGAAAACCATACTGCATGCTCTCGTCCACTTCGACCCTTGGTGAGTACAATGTTATAGTTGAGGATTGACTCAAATTTGAAACTAACCCTTCTGACTGTTTTGATAAGGCTAATTTCTTTGTTCAGTTACACAACCTCCCTCCTAACTCTACCAACATTAACGCCTTATCTTCAGTCCTCAGAAAGGCTGGGAAAGTCCTATATGTGGATCTCTCACAATCTATAGCCAGAGCCTTACTTACTATGACCTTAAAATATCCATTCTCACCTAGTCATTATACTGTCTATAAGGGAGTTAGAGTGTGGGTTAAGTATGTCTATGAAAATCTACGTCAGTATTGTACTACTTGTGGTATTTTAGGGCATACAGCTAGATATTACTCTAGAACTGATAAGCCCTTGCTTTGCTAATTCAAAGATTTTAAATCCTACTTTCCCTTGGGACAAACTTGACAAGTTTATGAAGGGTAAACTCATTGAGCATATGCACGGATTTCAGCAACCACCTCAATCAAATGCATATAGGGTTGTTAGAGTACAAGATCTTCATTGTGCCCGACCTCCACCTATACTACATCCTCAAGCTTCCCATATAACTCCAGTCATGTTTCACTCTATCCCTGCATCGGGTTTTCAATCTGAGTCGTCTGGTTAAGAGATATGAGGCAACCAAATATGCTTCAGGGTGACCAACTTAATATGGCGGTTTTTGACAGCTTACAGACAAAACAAAGATCTTCTTAGTCTGTTAATCCTGACACGTCTGGTATTACCGACAAGGTTTTGTCGACAACCTAGCACGTGTTCACATCATAGAAGATGACGACAAATCTGAACCTGTGCTAGCTACACGTGCAACGGATTCAACCCCACCAAAACAGGTACCCATGCATATCCATCAGATCTCAGCCTGAAACCGAGGAAAACCTGACCCATGACCCGGCTTCTGTTTCAACTTCACCATCCGAACCCAAATCATATGATGGGCTGCTTAATGGATTTCCGGTACGTGACAACAAAGAGAAAACTCAATGCTCTCAACCGCAGGCTTCTTCTTCGTCTCAGGAGCAACTGGACATTATTCACATAGGAGAACATCCCCTCTCTAACTATTTGAACTTGGTTTTTGCTTCGGAAGTTGCAAACTATATTCAACTGCACCAGGGATTTGTCAGACTCGACATTATAATGGAGAATGGTTGCCCACGTGTGGTTGTCTATCATAGACATGGTTCCCAGCCTTTTACACCTTACTCTAGAAGAAGAACCCATACTGTCGAAGATCTTCCATATTCTAATCCAGACTTTGCAGCTAAACCACCGACTCCAAAAGTGCAAAAACTCCATACGATGTCAGAGGTCATTAATACAACTCATGTTTCTTCATCTAGGGATCATTGTCCTGAGATGGAGATCCCTACTTTCCGTACAAGGGTCATCCTCAAGCCATGGAACAACAACAACACTGGTTTGATTTCTATGATCATCTTGAACCACTTCTAGGACTGCCAAAGT
The DNA here is from genome assembly GCA_023529015.1 of Papaver nudicaule. NCBI lineage: Eukaryota > Viridiplantae > Streptophyta > Magnoliopsida > Ranunculales > Papaveraceae > Papaver > Papaver nudicaule. Next base: position 6,688 of record JAJJMA010318819.1, read on the forward strand.
TTGATTGGAAAATTGAATCCCCACGTACTAACACAATTCCAGTCAGGTACAATTTTCCAATTATACAACCTACTTTTATACCTAATGTTACTTCTAATGCTACTACTAGTGTGGAGTCACCTATCTCTCCAGGATGGCAGGTTTCAGTGGAAGGGGTGGACGTTGCAGATGTTCTTGCATAAGACTTGCGAGTGCCTACAGTTAGGCACTCGCCACCACAATGCTTCCTTTTGTTAACCATCTTCTTTTTTGGCAGCAGGGGATGGAGATGGCGCACTTTATACATGCTGTATGGATCACAATCTGTCAGGGTGCTTCTGTTTTGCTTCTTGTAATAATGCATCTTGTTAGGGTCTCTCTTGTTCTGTTTACATATGTACGTTTTACTGTATTGGATGTTGTGTCCTATCTTCGATTACGGTTACTCAAAGTCTTCTATGGACTGGATGGAATCATCTTCTCATGTTCAAGCTGGGTGGAGATCAAGCTATGGTTATTCATTTGGTGGTTATTCCTTTGGACCTTAAATGAAAATACGAGCTTCAACACTGGGTCTGTGTAACAAGCTTTCTATCAGGCCATTTTTTTAAATGGTCAGTTGCCGTCATCCTTGTGAGCATGGCAACACAGCAGTGGTGGTGTTTTTTGGTGACTCGGCTTCGCTCATGGTTGATTCTTGTTGGACTCTTCTCCAAGACTTTCTCTTTGACACTAGGAACACTTCAGAGTATTAGGACTCATAAACTCTATGACTGGGATGTGGTTCTTCTTACACCTGTTTTGATGCATCTTAGCCAACATTGTAATACTCTTATACAGTAGAACCTGCATATAAGAATACTCTATAAAGAAATAAACTATATATAAGAATAAAAAATTCTGGTCCCAAATTAGATTAATCTTTGTAAAATTTACCTCCCTATAAGAATAACCTCTATATAAGAATATTTGTATACAGTCCCGAGGCTATTCTTATATAGAGGTTCTACAATATATATATATAACAAGGTATTTGCCCGTGCCGTAGACGGCACGGGACTGTTTAATACAGTACTATATTCCTATGAATTATAGTTTTCTTCTTCTCATGTCGCCTCATAACACCCCAAATTCTAGAATACTCGTTATCCTGTAAATTTTAGAATACTCGTTACCCTGTAAATTTGCCCTGGCAAACAGTTATATGTTATACTTAGGTTTGCATTACATATCTCAATCTCGTTTGATTACATTTAGTTATTGGTTCCAATTTACCCTCATCGTGGAGCATCATACAATATTTCCGTAATTCTGATCCCCCTCATGTGGTTTCCGTATATTGTTTCAATCTTAAGTTGCAGATCTTCATAGATGGACTTTCTGTAATTTCTCCATAACATTTATGGTTATTTCGGAGAGCATTCCGATAGTATTAATTCAAATAGCGAAATTGCAATTTTGTTATGCGTTGTATGACACTCTACTTTGTCGGTGTGTTTCATACGATATAAGAATGAGCAAAATTACTTGAATCTCCGATTTTCCTAGGTTTTCTAACGATTCCTCAACTGTTTTCTTAAGTTTTTGTTTGGGAGTCATGAATCCAGTTGTGCCGTTTGACCATGCAGAACCTTCTACGTTGTACAAAAAAACGTCTTAGATTATATCTTATTAATCCGATAGTTATATAAGACTCTGAGGAGCATACCTTCAGTCGCATTTTTTCTCCAAACAAAGCACATAGATACGCTAGTGCTCATTTTGCCGCCGTCAATATAAAGTGACAATTAGTTTGTTCCATTAAATTTTTATTTGTTACCGTATATTTTCTTTTGTATAGCAGATGATTTTATTTTAACACTAATAACTGTCATTTATATGGGCGTTTATCCAAGATTGCAGAGGTATCATTTGACTGATCCAACTGTCATGGCTATTTTTTGTTCCTACATAAATTTGATATCGGCACGGAATATTTGGTACCATATTTATCAATCGTGCCAAAAATGATAAAACACATCCCGTGCATAATGACACAAAATTAATATTGTCCACTATTACTCACAAACATCCACCACCACAAAAACCACCCATTGCCACTGCTTCTTCCACCACCGTTAAGGGTTACCGCCTCCACCACCCCAATAACAACCACCACCAGTTTCCACTATTACTAACCAACACCACCACAATCGTCACCAATGTCTATTGATATAATTCTTATCAAAATTATCATATGTAAACAAATATTTATTATTAATTAATTATTTTATTTTTTTGAAAATTTAATGAGATTTTTATAATGATAATTAATGAATTATTGATTATAAAAAATTACTGAAACACTAATTAATATAGCACATAAACATAACATAGTTTTTAATGGGCAATCATGTAGTGGGCTAATGACCATTTATGGAGTTTAATGGGAGATGAAGGATCCAATTTTGTTACCAATATCCATTGATATAATCCTATCAAAATTTATCATATAATTTAAAAAATATTTATTAGATTCATTAATGAGACATCTATAATGATTAATTAATAAATTTTTTATTATAAAAAAATTAATGACACACTAATTAATAAAACACAGAAACATAACATGGTTTAAGGGAAAATTATGAAGTGGGTCAGTAATCATTTAAGGTATTTAATGTGAAATGAAGGATCCAGAACAACCACAACCCTTAGATCTCACATTTGACGAGATCGCAACGGCCCGTTTGTCTAGGCCAACTTGTCTTCGATGTGTTTTATATTATTGATATATGCAGCCTTCCCTTCAAAGAAAAAAAAAACTCTAGCACCACAAATTACTTCAAACAATGTCCTTAATTAGATCATATCTTCCAAGTTCCCTAAACTCTTGATGAATTCTTTGTTCCACTTAGTTGTTTTTTTCGTATCCTTCTCGATAGTTCCTTGGTGTCACCATGCTTGTTTAAGAATTCAATCACTTTAGCTAAAGTCTTACAAACTAAAGGATTTTGTTGGTTGCTCCTTCATCACATTCTTTGGCAAACTCGTTCAAGAGAAATTGAAAAATAATGAAAATAGGATGTAAAATGTATCGGTTTCGAAACATGAAATATGCCTTACTCACTCTAAAATCTGTTGTAAGGATCATGCATAGGTGTGAACCATGCTCATCTATATCCCATTTTTACATGTAGTTGAACTCATAAAAAAAATTCGCTCAAATTTACTGGTACATATAAACTTGGAAATTTGCTTTTTGTTTTAACTTGGAATTTTGTTTCTTGTTTTCTTGAAATGGAGTTCGTTCTATACAAACTAGCAAAATACTCTCAAACGAGTTCAGCAAGCGTGTAAAAATTGAGATGTTGGTGAAAACTACTAATGCAGTCTCAGTGTTATTCAAATTATCTTAATAACAACTAGCAAATATGCACGCGCGATGCGAGTGCCGGTTCGTTCATAGAAACTTCCCATTTTTCAGTAATGGAAATTCATTTACACAAAATAAAATTATTTTTCATGCATAATGTGTAAATAAGATATAGCATATATATTCAAGATCCAACAAATGAACATATTCAATATTTTTAGCATGTTTGTGGCAATGTTTTTAGCTCTATCGACACCCCATGAGAAGGCTTAAAGGTCTTGCTGCTGCCTTATTATTAACCCAAGAACAAAATATAAATAAAATTTCTTACCTATGAGGCATTGACACAAACAGTTATAGTTCAGAAAGTTCCATTAAATTTGCAGGCTTGATGTTATGTTGCATCAAAATTCAAATTACATCAGAAACCAAATTTTTTTAATTATCAATTCTTCATCTACCAAAACCCACCCTAAAGAAAAATATCAAAACACATGAACCGTAACTATAGGTATCAAAATAAGGTGATTCTGTGTACAAAGAGGAAATCCAAAAACGCCAGCATTTTATGATTTTTTTGGGTGATGATGCGCTGTAGGTGATGATGATTTTGGATAAGTGATTATGTTGGATTTGAGTATAAATTTGATTTTGGGTATTAGAATTTGAAAGAGAAAAGAAGAGGAAGGAAGAACGTATAGAGAAAAGAAGAGAATTCGAAAGAGAAAAGAAGAGGAAGGAAGAACGTACAGAGAAAAGAAGAGACGGGAAGGAAAAACCCAAGATACGTATTTACCCCTACATTGAAACATATTAACATAAAAGTGCACAAAGGAAAAGAAAACCTGGAGGGACTACTTAGTCTTTTCACTGTAGACTGGTGAAAAAGAGTCTTCTTTTTATTATAGTGAGATGAGACGACCTATATTTTTCTTACATGCTTCTTTTTTATCTTCTTTTTTTTCATACGGCCTTCAAAAATACTATGGAATCTCATTTAGCGTTCTTCGACGAGCTCTTTCCGTATTTGCTCATTAAAGAATAGTACTGTTATGTCTAGAGCAACGAGCTCTTTCCGTATTTGCTCATTAAAGAATAGTACTTTAGAGTTATGTCTAGAGTGGTTCAAGATAAATCCGGAATGATTTGTAGTAGGTTTTCGGGTTTTTTTTTTTTTTTTCGGTGAAGAATTTGGTGCTGACGAGTTTCGAACTCAGGTCACTGGTATCATCACCCATCAACTTTACCACTGTACTACAATGACATCGGTTGGATTCTTTTATCTTTATCGTCTCGAATAATTTTTAATTCATTCCCTTTCCTTCTACCAACACAATTTGTAAACGCTAATTTTTTATTGCTCTCTTTATCAGATTGATTAGATAAGTTTTAGAAAAGAAAATTACATGTTACAATCAAAACGCAAACTCAAACCGCCCTTGTCGTTTCAAATAGCTTAGCCGAATTTAATAGTTTTTCTTCAGCGTTAAATTCGTCGGAACATTATGGCCACTAGGGATGGGCGTTTGCCCCATGGGTTTGGATACCCGTGGTTATCCGCCCCAATTGGATAGGGTATTACCCGTAAAAATGGGGATGGATATGGGTATGGGGATTACCCAAAATTAGAAAGTGGGGATGGGGCGGGTATGGAAATCAAAGTCCCCGCCCCATACCCGCCCCATACTTATAATACCCTAGAATTTTAGATTTTTTATGCTATAAAAAGAATAAGCATAGTTTTCATCGAGTGTTTTTATTGTTTATTTAGGGTTTTCATTACACAAGGTATAAGGTATCTCCTCTAACCTCTATCTTTTAAGTTTTAATACTTGTAGATTAGTGATCGATTTTTCATGTTATATCTTGATGACATAATGTTATGGGTAACCAATGGGTAACCCGCCCCATACGGATATTATTCATACCCGCCCCGCCCCCATTTATGTGGGTAATGGGTAGGATATGGGTAATTTTCTTACGAACGGAGCGGGGGTGGAAATTGGCTTACCTGCCCCATACCCGCCCCACGCCCATCCCTAATGGCCACCTATGCCATGTTTAGGGCCTGGACCTTAGGCAAATAAGAGGTTAATATACTACACTACGGGAAAAATAGTAATCGACAACCCCTGAAAAAAGTTGTCGTCCACTATACAACAACTCCATCCAGTGGGTTGCACAAGGGGGGGGATGTAGAAGGTCCTCAAATCTTCACAACTCTTCACTATGAGTTGTCAACATAGTTGTCATTTCATTTTGTACCACCATTGACTCAGTTGTGAAACTTAATCCGAATTACTAGGAAATGTCTCACACAACTCTACCAACAGTTGTGAGTGGATCTCTTTCACTACATTTTCTGTAGTAGTCGATCAGAATTTCACTACACCATGATATGTTGTATGATCCTATTTGACAACTTGGGTTCTGGTTGTAATGATTTGTTTCACAACTCCCACACTAGTTGGGGATACACCATTTCTCAACCATTGTTCTAGTTGTAGGACTTTCTTACACAACTGCAAGAGCAGTTGTCATCTGATCTTTGACAACTCAATGTCAGAGTAGCAGATATAGATATGGTTGTAGCCCCTATCTTGAACAACTCCTAATTGAGTTGTGAAGATGTTCTTACACAACTCATCTCAATAGTTGTGTCCAAATATTAATTAGGAAAAAAAATATAGAAAATGCACTTTTGATTCTAATTTAAACAGGTATTATTAATAATATTTATTAAGTATTGAAGATAATTTACAAGAGGGATGCTAAGAAGCATATGTACAACTTAAAAGAAAATCCAAAAAAAACTTGCACACTATTGTTCAACACAGACAGACTAAACTTTTAACTTCTAAGTTCCTTTACCTATCTGCTAAAACAGTAGATGACTTTGTTGCATGAAACTCTCGTGAGGAGTCCAATGGAAGATTTGTTTCTCCTCCATTCCAAGGATCCCTACTGCAACACCCATGCAGAGTACTTTCTTCAGTTGGAATTTAACCACAGCCTTAGTTTCATTAACCTTTGATTCCGAGGGATTCCGAATGAGTAACAAGTGTGGGAATTTTCCTGCACATAGACAAGTTTCAAGTTGGGTAAATACAAGAGTGCAACTGAAAATGAGAAACTGAGAAAAATACAAGGGTAGACTGACCAAAACAAAGATACAAACTTTGATGATGTTAACGGTCGTAGGAGATTGACCAAAACAAAGATAATGATGCAATGTTTGCACAAATTATACAAATGGTGACTAACTTACTGTAACCGAACATGGTGCCTCGCTCACAGACCATCACATTCTGGTTACCAGCCAGCCTAACCTTCTCTGCAGAATTTACCATAACCTGTCAAAGAACCAATAAATGTTATATAAAATTATAATCCAACTGGAACATCCACATACAACTTACATAAATACTTAGCAATCAGAAACTCAAAACGGCGAGTCCCTGCCAAGATCATTAAACTAAATGTAAGCAATTTCATGATATACTTACAGAAGAAGCACACATTTGTCCTTTTTTTATATTAATTATTTTCCAAGTTTTTGCGGCTGCAACTAAAAGGTCCGTCTGAAACAAAAAAAAAACGATGCAGAAATGAATTGTCAGATGGGTAACACAATTTTTCATTACGAATTAGATTTTCTTATCAATGCAAACCTCATGGTGACTGAAACAATATTGAGTGGTAAACATTGATATAGATGCAAACCTGACGGCATAGGAAAGCAGGAATCTGGATAATATCAGCAACTTTTCCTACAGCTTCACACTGCATGACATTGACTTCATTATAAGATCCTAAAGGAATACTGTCAAATGATTTGAATTCCAAGCTAATCCATTAAAGCATGAATCAAAAACTGAAGTTATGAAGAGGAAATTGTCAAGTTACCTGACCACTCTCATGCACGTCGGTAACTATAGGTAAGTCATACGCAAGTTTCACCTTTTCAAGGATCTGCGTTTGCAAAAAATAGTTCATCGAGTTGAGCCCAGTGTATAAAGGAAAATAGAGTAGAAGCACTAGCAAGAGTACTATAAAGCAGTGACTCAAAGTCACACATGATAAGTAAACTTATAGAATAACAGGCAAATAATAGCTGGATATCAGAAGAGGCTGAGGCTATCACATTCAATATCAAGTTCAAGACGTTATCGGGAAATAACTATCATAAAGCGTTCTAATGCTTTTGTCCTGTGTATGGCTTACACTTTCTAAAAATTTTAATTTAGTCATCTATGATAGAGGTTAGCTGTCACACCATTCATCGTACGGGATAAACATAACAAATGCCAACCACTATACACAAACTAGGGGTCGACAAATTCACAAGCATTCTAACATCAATGTCTTATTTAAGCGCTACAATTGATGAGACAACCAACATAGACACTGAGTGCAATCCCAAACTACTACAACACAGATTCAATTTTCCTTTAAGTATAGCTGCAATCAACATCACAAGTATGGACAAATGCCATTGCTATGTAAAACGAAACTTCAGTAACCACCAAAAAAGCAGGCAAAAAAGCGTTCAATGCTTACTTTCAAGCCTTCCTCTAGACCGGGACCGCAGAACGATTTCGATGATGTCCGATTAGCTTTATCGAAGCTCGACTTAAATACCAGCGGCACACCAACTCTGATGAAACAAACCAATGTCATTAGTAAAAATCTAACATTTTAAAGAACAAACAAAGGAATTTAGACAAAACCCATTTTTCATCACACAAAATCCAACCAAATTCTAACATAAAAGAACCAAATAAGAACAGAAAAATTCTTACTTGTCGGTAATGTGCTTGCCATCTTGAAAATGTGCTCTTCAGATTCAATGACATTAGGTCCAGCTAAAACAAAGAATGAGTCTGCAGACTGTTTATAATAAGAAAAAACAAAGAAAACCCATGTTTAGTCAGATCACATTGTACTCAATTACAACATAAAAATTGAAACTTTAATCAAGAAAAAATCAAGAAAAGAAGAAAAAAAATCAAGGGTTTTTGGATCTGAAATTGAGAGAATTGATTTTACCTTGAGTGTGTTGTATCATCAAAGTTTCTGTTGATAATTTCCACACCCCTTTGGGTTTTCGTTTCAGATTTCTGCAATTATCGTAAACAAGTGTTAATTAACATCTGGTATATGGAAATTGAACTGAAAGATACAAACTTTGAAATAAAGGGAGCTAAATTTACCTGCTGAGATTGCAAATGTGAGGCTTTCTTGTTCAACCCAGGCTCAATGTCCTTGATTTTCTGATTCTTCAAATTGGAATTCTCAGTAGGTCTCTGAGTATTATCATCATTTTCTGATTCTTCAAATTGATTTTATATTAACTAATCTAAAATCAAATACTCTTCAAATTCAAATCAAAACCCTAATTAAACAAAAACCCAGATTTATATTAACTAATCTAACAACCCCAGACCAGAAATTGAAGAAAATATTTAGCCTAATAAAAACCCCCAAATCCAAAGAACAACCAGAAAATCAAATCTAGACACACCAGCTAAATATAT
>JAJJMA010318820.1:0-13245 GCA_023529015.1 Papaver nudicaule
TTAGGTGTGAAGTATCTATGCAGATTTTACACTCACACAATCATCACATCAAGTCGTGTTAAATATATTTAATTTACATCTTACATTACCAATTGAAGTAAGAGAGATCTGATACTTGCGATTGGATTGATGTTAATTCAGTTATAAGAAACAAAGTAAACTTTAGGTCTTGTTGTTTCCCCATTGTTTGATTTTGCTATGGAGATAAAGATTTCGAAAGTTGATGAGTTTGGTATTATATGATGCTATGTAGCTTAAATAATTGTAACCTACACAGTTTAGTTCATCATCTGAAAAGGTTTTGGTGATAATGGAGTATTCAAGTTAGTGTTGGGAGAAATGAAACAAAGATGATCAATGAAGTTGGACTTAGTCGAATATCAGATTATTAAGTTATTTGATTTTTTTACTTATTTTATAGAGCAAAAAAATCTCATTCCGCCACATTATCTGCCGCGTTAGATTCAACTGTCACTTAGCTGGTATAACGCTGTTCAAATAGCATTTTTGCTTCTAATATGAAGTTTTAAAGATTAATTTGTCAACCAAATTCTTTCTAGATATTGTTATTTTTTGAAGAACCCTTTGAAAATGTGATATACATGGGAATACATTGCCATAAAGGAAAGGGATAAGAGATTACACGAACTTAGTTGGTAGCCTAGTGACAAGCTAAGCACCAACCCCTTTTTGAATTACAATACCTAACCTATGAAAAAGAAACTTACCACCTTTAGTATTCGCATCGTGGCTGGCCAAGTAGTTCTTCAACCGTTTCCGAAAGTCCACAGTTTCCTCGCCTAACTCACCGAGAGTAGTGAAAGCCAGAGTGCCAAACCCATACCCTTGAGCTCTACATTTATCTAAATATTTCTTACGCTTGCGGGTGACAACGCTTTCAATAACCTGGCCAGGAATAAAAGTATGGTCTCCCCCTCCCGTGAATGGCGAGACACCGGTAGCATCTAAACATACATCACATCCATTGTCCCAGTTATAAACTAAAACGTCTGCGGGTCTTAGTGCCTTACCATCATCCGATAGAAGCCCGAGCGCCACCTCTTTCCTCGCTGGAACCCCTCCACGAAAACACATATCCGCAATAGTATCTCGGACAAGGTCATGACGATATTTAAGACCCACCTCGTGCGAACAATGAACGACATGATCTCCAAAGATGTCCATCTCCCTGTGACAAAATGAGCATTCGATATCTTCTTTAAAAAGGGAATGCCAAGCCTATAGCAGGACCGAGCTGAAGTGACGCCGCCCAATTTTCTGGTTGAGCCCCTCAATGGGAATGGCAAGCAAATAGTCATGTGCGTGTTTAACTTTGTTGCATTGCCAAAGAACCGAGTCCCGCACCGACATGTCAAGTTGAGTGGGCGGCGTAAATAATTTGTTTACGCCGAGTCCCGTACCGACGTGTTTAACTGTGTTTTAACTTTATTTTGTAATTTGTTTCAGTTTCTTGGATCCCTGGTCCATGCTTCGTAAGTAATTTTATCCTCATTCAAAAAAGGGGTATTTAGTGAATGCACCCACATACAATTAGTAATTAGAGGGTGCACCTAGTCCATCCAATATATTTGAGTTTGCACCTACTTTACATTTTCCGTCCAAAAATTAGTCATGTGCTATTCACGTGCACAAATCTCATTAGTTTCAGTTTAGTTTCACAGAGTAGTAGAGAGACTAGATGAGGATTTTAGGGTTCTAAAACTTGTTACGATCATTTCTCTCTCGTTCTTCCCCCGAATCAAGCAATTTTTTGTGGGTTATTTTTTTTATTTTCGTTCCGCTTATGGTCATGGTGATATTTGTTAGTTTGAAAAAGATCTATTGTGGTTTTGATGAGGATTCGAGAGTATAAGGGCTTTTGAATTTGAAGGAGAAATTGGTACCTACAAGTGATGTATGCTCAAATTTCTTCTTGTTTACCTTGTTTAGATGATTTTGGTACATGATTTTCTTGAAAGATTGATGGGATATGATTATGATGCAAATGGTGGCCAGTAATGAATGGACGGTGAACAATGGTATGTGTATTTTTTACATCAGGTTAATTTCTTTGGATCACTACATTATATTCCACCATTACCCAGAACTTCATTACTGACTGATTTTTAATTGTTCAAAGATTGTTCCATTACAATTTAGAAGCTTTGATATAATTTGGGTTTGGGATAGTATATAATCTAATGTCATTGAAATAACTCTCTTAAGTGTCAATGAAAAAATTGCTCATGATAGAATTGGTTCCAATGGTCTTGATGATGATGAGATGGTAGTTGAAGAACAGTGAAGTTAGTTCAGAGTTCAGACCAATTGATTACGATTGTTTTTCTGCTTCACGTGATAAAAGCATGCCAATACTAACGGTAACTGGGATGGGATATGTAAGTAGGTGCAAACTCAAATATGTTGGACGGACTAGGTGCATCCCCTGATTACTAATTGTATGTAGGTGCATTCACTAAATACCAGGGGCGAGGGTAGCTTAGGGCAAGTGGGGGCAGTTGCCCCCACTTGCCCAGAAATTTTAAGGGGTAATTTGTGGGTTTTTTTTTTAAAAACCCCCTAATATAGACCCTTTATTGATATTTTGCCCCCACAAAGATTTTTTTTTTGTGCTTTGCCCCCTGTGGTTCAAAATTCTGGCCTCGCCCCTGCTAAATACCCCTTTAAAAAAAGGAATCACAATCGGACCACAACCTCAAACGAAGCTTACCTCGGCCCTATAAGTCCAAGATTAAGCCCCCGGAAATGTCTCTACAAATCATGATAATCTTCGCACGTGAAACTAATCTCAGAAATGATTTTTTTTTTTTTTTTGATGTTCTCAGAAATGATTAACAACGTGTATGTCGTTTTTTTTTGGTGTAGTCGTCAGAGCTTTCTGAGATAGCTCAACACCTCCTCAACCATTTATTACCCAAATCCTATCTAAACACTAATTAGGGTTTCCAATCCAACATCATACTCAAATTACAATCATGCAATCCTCGAATTCAACTGAAATCAATTCATCTCCATACGAACTTCTCTACAAAGCTGCATTCCTCATACCTATTTCACATTATCTCTTGGCTGTTTTATTCATTTTCTTAGTTCTTATTTATGATTTTCTGGAGATCCATTTCATTCAAGATTTGTTAAATGGATTTAGAGGGGATTCGATTTGCTTAACGTATAATTCATGCTCTGAGATCTATGAGGGCGTTGCTTCTAAGTGCCAATCTCTTCATGGAAGGTCATTTTCTCAAATCAGTTTATGAATTTCTTATTTAATTATCATTTTGCGAGAATTTGTGTGATTTTTTTTTGTGGTAATTACTGAAATTTCAAATTGAGGCGCCAATTTCAGCCCAAATGTATGGATTGTTTTATTTTTATGGAAATCTGAAATTGTGAATGTGCAGGTATTTAGTGACGCCTTGGCTTTCTAGTCCGCATATACAGACTGCTTTTCTTAACTTCTTTGGGAGGCCTCCTGTTTTCAGCTACAAGAGGTATTCCGAATCATTTATCTATCTATTTTCGAGGTGTCATATCTTGATTGTTATGTTTTGGTATCTGGGGGTATTGTCATTTGGTGAGTACATAGAAGAAGATAATGAACTTCTACTTGAACGACATGCTTAAAATTGCTTTATGTTTATCACGAATCTCAACCTAGTTCTGATTCATGTTTGGTTTTAGTGGATGTGGAAACTGTAATTTAGTCGTTTTACGACCAGAAATTGCTAATATTTTGGAATTAGTTTGATTTGGGAGATATAGACTATTAACTGTAAAATAGGTAATGCTGACCAGTTGGTACAACTATACAAGTTCATTTTTGTCAGGGATCCTTTGGCCAACCCACCTTCGCACAGACTAACAACCAACAATCAACATTACCTCGTCTTGGTAGATGCGTCTGTTTCACTATTTATATCAGGAGAAATGATAATATCTCTAAACACTCACTGGCACATTGAGCGCTGCTGCTAATATAATGTCATTTTCCAGTCTTCCCATTTTAGAATGTGAATAGGCCCAAAAGTTTAGATTTTCTTTATTTATTTCTCCTTGACACTTGCCTTAAGTTTCATTAGTCTGGCTCAGCATGCACTTCTATCTAAGAAGGTCATTAATGGGTTGATGTTGTGTGTCTTGTACACTAAAATGCGTAGTAATGTCTAATCTAAGTCATTGATATAATTATTGATCATCCTTGCCCTTATTTTTTCCCTCCATAGTATCTTGTAGAATTTGGTATGTGCAGTTCTTATATGATGAGTATTGTTTGTTCAGGCAAATATTTCTTACTTCTGATGGTGGAACAGTTGCTTTGGATTGGTTGATGTCATCAGCAGGTAAATATCAAACTCTTAAACTTTTGAATAATCACGAAGGTTTATCTTTATTTGAGCAGGATATCTTGTGTTGTAGTTGTTACTATACATTGTTATTTCACCATCTTACTAATGTTTGTCTGGATGAATGGTTTTGAAGTTAGCTTTCAAGATTTTTTTGATTGAGTATATCAAACCTATGACGATCATAACATTTATCACATCTTAATGCTATACGATAATTATTTTTACCATGCTATAGGTGATCAGTGTCCTACCTCCTGAATAAGTAACACCTATCACATTTTTCTTTTCCCATTTTTTTCTCAAAGTTGTCGTTGCAATTGTTGCACTAGCGGTTAGGGAACTTAAGAGACGCTCTTTTAACATGTCTAGATATTAACATGTCCAGATATTATTGAGTTCATCATTTATATATGGGGCGTAACTTATTTGTCTTCATGTTACTTGGTCCTGCTTTGCGGATTTTCTGCCAATTTTCACATATTAGTGATCTAATGTCTCTCACCAATGAATTCCATCCTTACACCTCAGGAAGTGTTGTATTATTCAATATTCTGGCTTTCCATTCAGCTGTTTTGCCACCAAAAAGTGGTTGGCCCCATAGAATCGCTATCCCTGTATGTAATTCACAGGCAGATTCTTATCCACAGAAACTAAACAATTTGCAGCAAATTTACTATCTGTTTCTCTAATTGTTCAATTTTGACACACCAGTATCTGGAGGGGCTTCTCACACTAATAATGTTCCCCTGAAGGATGATACCACCCCTATTGTGGTAGTAGTCCCTGGCTTAACAAGTGATTCCCATTCTGCTGTAAGTTATATCTTCTCCAGTATGCTCTTTTTAACAGATTCAGAGCTTCAGTAGCTTCTTCTTTGATTTTCCAAATAACCAGGCATTTGACAGTCAATTCTTTGAGCAGTAAAAGGCTTGGCATACTAAGTTTGATTTTTATTCATGGTGCAGGATTAGATGACTTTTTTTTCCTTCTTTCCAATTCTCCATTTTTTGGATATATTAACTTTTTAATAATGTACATTTAGAATACAATTCAAGTTAGTAAATTGAACCATAGAATGACCAATTGACCATTTTTCTAATCACAGGTTTGTTCTAAATCCAGATTTGGGCCATTTTTGTTCCCTGATCAACAACCAACTTTTACTAATTATTAATCAACAACCAAAATTAAACCAAGAACCAAAAGCACAAAACTGAAATGGCTACAGATTCACAGAAAACCAAAAAAATAAGCAACTCATCTCGTATAGTGGAAAGAAGAAATAGAAACATAGAATGAATTCCCAAAATCGAAAATAGTATCCTCCTGCTAAAGCCTATATAAAAAGCTGGCCTTATAAGAAATCCCCCCACTATCCAATTTTAAGCCACTTTCTACCTTTCTTTGTTTATCTTTGTTTTTTGATTGGTATTTAACTGGTTAAAGATTTGGTATCTGCTTGGAAAAAAGAAGACTGAAATGCATCTCAGTTCTGAGTTTTTCCAATGGAATAGCTTATAATATTTAGTATATTCACTTGTTCATCTAATGGGCCTACTCCAAAGCAACAATAACTCCTCTAATTGGTACGCAAGGCATCAGCAAACATTTTACTATCAATGGCAGTGTTGCAATACAAATTTGGGTTTTTCTACTTGATAGTAGTATTCATTGCTTCCCTCAATTCATTATTTTTTGTATCAGCAAACTCAGTTGTAATAGACTAATACGCAATATGTGCAAGGTACAAAATAATTCTCAGAGTTGTTTGCTCTGTTGTGTTATTGCAGTATATAAAGCATCTAGTCTTCAAGATGGCAAAACGTGGCTGGAATGTTGTTGTCAGCAACCACAGGGGACTTGGTGGGATCTCAATAACGGTAAGTTCTGTAGGTGCATCTCAACAACGTATACAATATTTTGAGTTTAGTTCATTTTTTATCCATGTAAAGGTTACTGAACTGAGAAACAAGTTCTATGTTATTATGAAGAAAATTGCCGCTTCAATATTGGAATTATTAGTGGATATAGTAAGACAATGGTCCTCAATGCAGTTTGAGGACCATTTTTTATCCATGTAACGGTAAACCACGACACGTATTCATCTTGTTGATGTACACGCCCTTTTCCTTCTAAGACAATGGTCCTCAATGCAGTTTGACCATATGATCCATCCTCTGTCCTAGGATCAACATATCGTTTGTCCCTCTTGTTATGCTATGGTAGTTTAAGTTTGAAATAAGTTTAACTGAGGGGGTCTGTAGCATAGTATGATATGTATTTCCCACCTGAAGACAAGTGTAGGGTCTTTTGTCTTGCACCATGTCAACAATCCTTGCGAAACATTATTTTATTTTAAAGTTGGTAAGATCTTATCAAATATCAAATATTGGTTACAAGTGCAAGCACTTCAAATTGCAATTTGGGGTGATATTTTTAATCTGCCTGTCCGCGTGGCTTTAACACTTCAATCCATAGTATAGGAACAAAGCTAAAAATGTGGTCTCTTACCAGGATCAAATGATATATTCTGTTGAGTAGCGATGAAGTGCGGCCAATTACTAAACGTTTTTGCAATTACTATCTGTCTGTGTGGTTAAAAACTTAATACATTTTGTGTTAGCGTGTATACCTTCAAAATAAATCTTTTTCTAACCCAGTTGGTTGGTCTTACTTTAAAACTCTTTTTTAAGTATTTCCCGCCTTTTCGGACCCATTTCAAGTACTAAAGATCGATATTTCACTGTCCGTTCTGTTTTTTGCCGTCATTCGATCAATGCTCTTACTTTCATGAATTGAGTTCTATACGTCTTCATCTCAATTCTTATTAATCAACTATATGAAATGTCTCTTTTGACAGTCTGATTGTTTCTACAACGCTGGATGGACGGATGATCTGCGAAGGGTTGTTGACCATCTTCATCAAGAGTATCCCCAGGCTACTCTATTTGCTGTTGGAACAAGCATCGGCGCCAATGTTCTGGTAATGTCACCAGTAATGTTTGTGTTCATTTTGCCTTGCCGGTCAGTCGTCTAGTTTTAACAAAAGTTTGAAATTATTTTGAGATGCCTGAGGTATTTCATAAATTCTAACCTTCCTTACCCCTTCAAAGTAGAGTTCATTCCTTTCTTTAAAATAATGATGGTTCAAGCATAAAAGATTCGTAAGTCATTAAACATGCATGAGAAAAGTAATAAACCATTAGGAACACTATTTGTCTATAAAATTCTGGATATAAATGATGATTTTCAGCATATTCAGATGATTAATATCAAGTTTTAAGCTTTTAGCACGTTACCATTGGAGGAACCTTGCCTGAACATGCATAAATTAGGTAGCTAGGTTGTCGGTCAGTCAAAGTCCAGTTATGGTTCTCTTGAGTGGATCTTAAGCTCTCTTTTAGTATATTGATATTTTGCTTGTTGACATTAACTAATTTTCGGTCTCCAGCTGATACTTTATGCGTATATATACATATATATGTGTGTGTGTATGTGCATCTACATATAGCAGAGTTCTTTTAAATTGACATTTTATGGGACCAACAAGTTTTAGCTTTTCGAATTGGAGCTCAGAATTTGTCAGTTTTAAGATGCCCCACTAGAGGGCATGCTTTGTGTACTCGAGCAAGTATACATGGATCCGTTCCTGAAGCTGTTAGTTGGTAGTTGTATGGAATCTTGAAATGGAATTAAGCATGAAAAGCAAGACTGTAGTGGTCCTGAAGCCTTTTCATCGAAGTTCATCTTTTTGTTTGTTTCTTATTAGATTCTTGATAATCAGATTTTTCTAACCATGCTTGTGGATAACCAACTTGTGTCTTGTAATGATTTGTGGGAGATGCTTTAGCATTTTTAACTTGAAATTGGATAACGAATTTCAGGTTAAATATCTTGGAGAGGATGGAGAAAATACCTATTTTGCTGGGGCTGTAGCTATTTGCTCTCCATGGGACCTCTTGGTTGGTATTCAGTCTATAATTCTGTTGAAATTGCTCTAAACATTGGCTAAATTAGTTTGTAAAGTGCCTTTTCAGTACCATTACTTCCCAATTTGCCCTTGAATGCATTCAACACATCATTGAAGTTAATTGATGAGAAATATTATCAAAGTATAGAGTTTTAAATTGCATTTGTTTCCTTGTCTACTAGTCATAAAAAAGCACCGAACTTTGTTCAGTTTCACTTTCATGAGAAGCTCTCCCACTCCCACCATTATAAATTTCCCCATGGTAATTCTATTTTGGATGTCTGAGATGTATAAGCCTTATAGAATTTGATATTTTTGATTATATATATGTTAATTTTAGATCCCAATTCTTATATTAGGATTTTGGAACCCAATTCGTTTGATCTCTTAGATTCTCATTCTTTGCTTCTTGTTTCATCGGTCTACTTGATGCAGCACCATCTTCAGAAATTACCATGTTATTGTCTTATCAGTGTATCTTATAGATTGGCGACAGGTTCATAACACGCAAACTGGTGCAAAGACTCTATGACAGAGTTCTAACAATTGGTCTTCAAGGTTATGCAAAACTGTAAGTTCACCTTGTTACTTGAGAAGTGGATTACACAACACAGTTTCCTTTCCAACAAGCACTCGGTTAAATAAATTTTTTGTTTTTCTTTGGATGATTGATTGTAATAGTAAGATGTAACCTAAATTTTTAATCACCTTGTCTTTTTTTTTTTAGTGTTGCTTGTACAATAACATTAGTCTTCGTATGTGCAGACACCAGACCATGTACTCACGACTTGCTGATTGGGAAGGCATTCAAAAGGTTTGTTACTCTGCACATAATCTGAGATTTACTTATGGTTCAGTAAACCAGGACACACTTAACACTGTACATAATATTTTATTCTAATTGGTTTCTATAGTTGTATCCTTACAAAGCTAGTATGAATTGAGAAATCTTTCGATTCTTAAAAAGGACAGAACATACAAATTGGATTCAAGGTATTTCGGAAGAGTGTCACGATTGTATTCCTAAGAGGATAAAAACGCTAGAAGCTATGAAACGGATTAGGATTGTCATAATATATTCTTCTTGTTTTGCAGTCACGAAGAGTTCGGGACTTCGATAACTATGCCACTTGCCTAACCGGACCATTTGAGGTATCAACATTTCAGCCAACCTCTAGTTCACATTTCTATCCCCAATGAGTAGTGTTGATAAAGGTATCTTTCATCTTTGTTTGGTTAGACTGTGGACACATATTACCGACATAGTAGTAGTTCCACATTTGTGGGGACTGTATCAGTGCCACTCCTGTGCATCAGTGCTTTAGACGATCCAGTCTGTACAAGAGAAGCCATTCCTTGGGATGAATGCAGGTGGAGTTCCATCATTTTTTCGTCTGAACATTTGCCTGAATTTTTTTTGTTTTTGTATCTATTGTTGAGCATCACATCTAACATTTGCTTCTTTTAATTAGGGCAAACAAAAATATCGTCTTCGCTGCTACACGGCATGGAGGGCATCTCGCATTTTTTGAAGGAATAACTGCAAATCGCCTATGGTATAAGACCTTTTAAGATATTATCTTCTCAATACCTTCTTTCTTTCTGTTTTTTAAAGAAATTTTCTTCTCAATACGTTTCTATTTCTGAGACCTTTTGCTTGTAGTGAAATTGTGTGCAAACCCAAACCATTCCAATTATTGGAAACCCTATGTTATATCATAACCTAATCCTTAGATTTCTGTAAACTATCGATCTTATCAGCAAAACCTAATTCGGAGCTGTGCAGCACCCTACGAGGAACGGTAGCATGCACTCCCAAAAGAGTAACTTGCATGCTGACCACTTAATCCAAAAAGTAAAGTTTATATAACTTCCTATAATAAATTACGTAATCGTAGTCTTCTTCCCATTTTGCCAGATTGTTCTTTAATCATGCCATAACAGTACTAGTAAAAGGATAATTCATAAACAGTAGATGCAAGTTAATTGGTTGGATGAGACTTGGTAGGAAAGATTGATTCATGAATAACATAAACAGTTTATATTTCAAGAAAGAAGTTAGATTTTTATTGTATAAATAACTGCATAACAAATATCCTTCAGTAGGGATCATCGAACCATAAATTTGGTTTTGTTTGTCCTAAATTATCGTACTTCATTTGAGAATCCATGATCTGTGCGGCTCTATTAATACTACTATATTGGTTGTGACTTGTAACCTTAAGGGGAAGAAATAATCAAATAACACTTAACAGAGATAAAGTCCTATTAAGGAATTTAGGATAAATTCACCCTAAAAAAACTGCTTTTTTATTTTAGTTTAGCGTATAAAATAATTTCTCTATGACACCAGCTACAGTTAGGATTTTTTACGTTTTTAGGGGTTAGCTTGCATGCTACTCTTTTAATTGTAGCTTGCTAGCATTTCTCTTAGGGATCAGAAACTTTATGCCCTGTATTATAAAGCTGGAACATAAAAAAATGGGCAGGGAAGTTGTTATTGGTAACTACAGTAGGTACGACTACATATATATACAGTGTTTTGTGTGAAAAATCAGCATCATGGCTTATCCTGGTTTTCCTTGTTTATGTTATATTGCCAACAATTGTTTTTCAGTTGTATCTCAATATTTTCAGTAATTTTGTTTCCCTTCACTGCAGGTGGGTTAAGGCTGTCGATGAATTCCTAAGTGTCCTATATACAAGCCCTTATATGCACAGACGAAAGAAGGTACATAATATTTTTATTACCATGGTGTCTTGAAGGATTAATATGAAAAGTCCTTGTAGAGGGAAGTATAAGTGTAAATTGGTTCAGTTAGACTTCTGGGCATGAATGTATAGTACAAAAATTTGATTCATTCTTGCAACTACAACTACCTTCTTGCTTAGATCCCATTCTGTACTTGGCTAAAAGATGACATGGAATCTAACCAAGTTACTTAACGTCAAAATAATATTACCTCTATCATCTATGTTGCAGGTACAGAACCATATTCAGCATTCTCCACTGGAAACTTCAATTGATCAGGGACCATACGTGACTGTTACAGAAGAAGGGATGGTGTCCGCAGTGGGTAACGAACAACTTAGTCCAATTGTTAACGACTCTGACAACCAGGTGATTGCTGAAAGAGAAACAAGGGAAACCATTGTAGATGCATATAAAAGTGAACGTGACGATGAACCACCGACAAAACCGGAAGGGACCCTTGTTTCAAATAGAGGAGGACGGATTATAAAAGTGAAAGCAGATCCAATATGTGAAACTTCAGAACCTTGCAAACAAGAAGCACCTTCGGATCATGATGCCAAGCTCCTTGATATATCTGCTCCTCTGAAGAGATGCATACAACAACTCTCCCGACGGAGTAAAACATCAATGTGGTTACTTGCTTATATTGCTGTTATGACGACTTGGCCCATGTTGGGTCCAGCTTTCTTTTTACTCTTCAAAAGGAAGCTTAAAAGTGTCTTGCCTTCGGCATGGCTCAAGAAGTAATTTTAGAGTTCTTGTATTCCCATGAGTATCCCCAAATTTGTTGTTTGTGCAAGATGCATATATAAAGTTTAAATAGAAAGATAGAAAATTTACTAGAAAATAAATGTCAACTAGAAAAGCAACAATGAAAAAATTGTAAAATTTCAATATCCAATACAATGCTTACAAGGCGGGAAAATATCTTTGGTATGTTTTCATCAGTCTTAGATGTAAGCAAGTTGTTCTTTTGGGCT
This sequence comes from Papaver nudicaule, assembly GCA_023529015.1. NCBI lineage: Eukaryota > Viridiplantae > Streptophyta > Magnoliopsida > Ranunculales > Papaveraceae > Papaver > Papaver nudicaule. Next base: position 12,073 of record JAJJMA010318820.1, read on the forward strand.
GTAAAGATGTCAGATTTTCATTCTGGGGCTATGCTTCATTCTGGGTTACACGTCATACAATACTAATTCATAGAGGTCTTCCCCTCGGCTTGATAAGCTTACCAAGTGTCCAGAACAATTTGTTCGCTTAATCACTGTCTCTAACCCTTTCTATGTCTTTCATGGCCTCCACGAGTTTCCCTATAGAGTTACGAACAATTCAAGTCTTAGCTGGCATACCACCTTTATTTTATACTCCCTCCGTTCCACTTTACTTGAGGTAGTTAGTTTTGATACACTTGCCTTACATTTGCTATATTTGGTATTTTTTCACAAATTTTTTAACAACACCCAATCTTTTTTTCTTCTACGTTTCAAACTCAAATCCAATGATTTTGTTAAAAAAATTGTGAAAAACACCAATTTTAGCAAGTGTAAGGCGAGTGTATCAAAATCAACTACCTCAAGTAAAGTGGAACAGAGGGAGTATTATAGTAGTTGTAGGTAAAATAGAGGTACCAGTGTGGCATTAATCCACCCATGAGGATCGAGAAGGTTTCCAACATTTAAACTTCGCTATGTGTAGCGTTTTTTCCTTCTCCAGGAAGCAATCTTTATCCTGGTATTAGGTGGTATGATTTTTGTATGCAAAAGTTTATGACATGTCGAGCATCTGAAAATTAAACATTAGAGTTTGAATACTACTGGGCTAATATTCTCTTGACGACCTAATGTTAGAACTTAATGAACACAAATAATTCAAGAGAAAAGGATCGCTGTTTTTTGCTATGAGGATCGGTTCCTCTGAGTTCCCCTGTTACAATCGAGTCACACCATCTTCTCTCATCTTCATCCTCAACTTTTTTCTCCATGGCTTTGCCTATATGGTGTTTGTTCAATGATATTAATCAACTCATAACTTAATTGCATGTCTCTGCATGTATTAAAATCGATCTTCTCTACCCTATGTTTTAACTTAACTTACATCTAGATTGGTTCTTCCCACGCGCATGCAAGAAATGGAAATGCACCTTTCCTACCCAGTACCTGGAAGCGTGTTTCTCTACCACTTATGATTCCTTCCTGGGTAACTAAGCGTCCAATTTTAAATTGGTTTCTTCGACTTTTATTTATTTCACTCTCATATATCTGTTCATCTACTTTCTCTTTACTGCTACAAATCTACTCTGTTCA